>SJYW01035309.1:165699-190067 GCA_006410735.1 Raphicerus campestris | reverse complement strand
TATCTCTAATTTTCCTGAAGAGATCTGTAGTCTTTCCCATTCTATCGTGTTCCTCTGTTTCTTTGCATTGTTCGCTGAGGAAGGCTTTCTTATCTTTTCTTGCTATTCTCTGGAACTCTGCATTCAGATGCTTGTATTTTTCCTTTTCTCCTTTTTTTTTTTTTGACTCTCTTCTTTTCACAGCTATTTGTAAGGCCTCCCCAGACAGCCATTTTGCTTTTTTGCATTTCTTTTCCATGGGGATGGTCTTGATCCCTGTCTCCTGTACAATGTCACGAACCTCATTCCATAGTTCATCAGGCACTCTATCTATCAGATCTAGGCCCTTAAATCTATTTCTCACTTCCACTGTATAATCATAAGGGATTTGATTTAGGTCATACCTGAATGGTCTAGCGGTTTTTTCCTACTTTCTTCAGTTTCAGTCTGAATTTGGCAATAAGGAGTTCATTATCTGAACCACAGTCAGCTCCTGGTCTTGTTTTTGTTGATTGTATAGAGCTTCTCCATCTTTGGCTGCATAGAATATAATCAGTCTGATTTCAGTGTTGACCATCTGGTGATGTCCATGGATTAATTCACTTAAGCCACACAACAAACCTGTGGGGGAGATGTTATTGTCCCATTTTACAGAGGAGGAAACTGACATGCCAGAGATCACTTGCCCCGGTTCCAGACCTGTGAAGGGGTCAAGCTGATTGAAGACTCAGCTCCCGTGTCCTCTGGGAAGCAAGCCCTCTCAGAACTCCTGGAGGCAATTTGTTGGTCCCTTTCCTCAGGACTTCTCTGGTGGCTCAGATGGTAAAACATCTGCCTACAATGGGGGAGACCCATGTTCGATCCCTGAGTCAGGAAGATCCCCTGTAGAAGAAAACAGCAACCCACTCCAGTACTCTTGCCTGGAGAAATCCATGGATGGAGGAGCCTGGTGGGCTACAGTCCATGGGGCTGCAAAGAGTCGGACACTACTGAGCGACTTCTCTCTTTCTTTCCTCAGATAACTTTGTGCCTACCTGGTTCATAGTATATTCCCTGGAAGGTTGCCACTGCTTGTTTCTGAGGCTTCCTCTTGCCCATGTGGAGACCTGCTGGGGGCCATAGCTCATGTATTTTACATTTCTGATCTCATCCCCCATGACATGTCCAGACTGACTCACCACTGGTGCTGGAAACACCGTTCAAGTGAGTCGGGTGGCAGGATTTCCCACAGGCAAGCCCAGTGGGCTGTTTTAGGAGTGCGTTGACAGTGTGGGTCCAGCTGACCTCCTGCTTCAGGAAGAGGGCTCGTTGACTTAAGGGTCACGGAAGGCATCAGCACCTCAGAACTTGAAACTCTTACTTGAAGGCTTGAGACTGACCTAGGGGTGGGGATGGGACAGATTCTTCCAGGGCTGATCTCCCTGAAGAAGATGGAGATTTAAGTCAAGAAGGAATAGCACATCTTAAAACGTCTATAAAAATGGCAAAAAGAATCAATGCCCCCAAGTAGAGGTCTGATAAGTCTCCTCTGTGGTAAAGCAGTGTATTATTTCTGCTCTTAAGTTTAAGATTGGAAGCTCAGTCAGAAGGAAGAAGCTATGAAGGCTCAATTAGAAATTCCTCATCTCAGGGTTATTATCTCTGTTTTTATTATTATTATTATTTATTAGAGTACAGTTTCCCAGGTGGCTTACTGGTAAAAATTCTGCCTCCCAATGCAAGAGACATAGGAGATGCTGGTTTGATCCCTATGTCAGGAAGATCTCCTGGAGGAGGAGATGGCAACCCACTCCAGTATTCTTGCTGGAGAATCTCATGGACAGAGGAGCCTAGTGAGCTACAGTTTGTAGGGTCACAGAGAGTTGAACACGACTGAGTGACTGGGCATGCATGCACAGGCGTAATTGAATATCTGGGGATCTTGAAAGGCTCCTTTGTTCTTAATTCTTGGAGTCCCAGGATGAGAATACTGCAGGTAGGCAAGAGACTGATTCACCTGGAACGACACAGGGGCATCTCGCAAGCCTTGGGTGAGGGGCATATTTGGGTCACAAGCACAGCTGGAAGGCAGCTCCACCAGCCACGTCACCTCTCTCCTCGTGACTATCCTGTTGGTCACTTCCATTCTCCCTGGCTTCCCCTCTGAGGCTCAGAACACGGTGGCTTCCTGTGGTTCTCACCACTCGTGTTCCCCACCAGAGATGACGGATTGGTGGGAAAGTCCCAGAGAGACCCCCGACTGACCTGACTTATCTGCAGGGCTCACCTTTGGGCCAGTTAGCTGTGACGTGGGGCCAGGATAAAACAACAAGGAATGGTCACCAGGGGCCCCTCTCTGTGTATGAAGGACATTCCCTAAGTTGGGGAGGAGCGGATTGTGAGCTCAGTCACTACTTCAGGTGGTAGCCACGACCAAACATGAGAATAGAGGTCTAGCAAGACTAGACTGTTAGATATTCTCTCTCTCTCTCTCTCTCTTTTTTTTTTTTTTNCAGGTGGTAGCCACGACCAAACATGAGAATAGAGGTCTAGCAAGACTAGACTGTTAGATATTCTCTCTCTCTCTCTCTCTCTTTTTTTTTTTTTTAACAAAACCTAGGACTAAGAAATACTGTTTGGAGTCTTCAATTCAGTTCAGTTCACTTGCTTAGTCATGTCCAACTCTTTGAGACCCCGTGAACCACAGTACGCCAGGCCTCCCTGTCCATTGCCAACTCCTGGAGTCTACCCAAACNCAATCTCTTTAACAACTGGTTCTGGGAAAACTGGTCAACCACTTGTAAAAGAATGAAACTAGAGCATTTTCTACACCACACACAAAAATAAACTCAAAATGGATTAAAGATCTAAATGTAAGACCAGAAACTGTAAAACTCCTAGAGGAAAACATAGGCAAAACACTCTCTGACATAAACTACAGCAGGATCCTCTGTGACCCACCTCCCAGAATATTGGAAATAAAAGCAAAAATAAACAAACAGGACCTAATTAAAATTAAAAGCTTCTGATCTTCTTGCACTCCTCTACATAGCAACCATGGTGAGTTTAAAAAAAAATTATACTTTTTTACAGATTTTTCAAATGTTTATGACCTGTTAACATTCAAGCCTCAATTCCAATAACTGCTCAGAAAAGGTTTTGAGGTTATTTACAGTAAACCTCCTATTCAAGTTACTGTGTGCCATTACCCTTACAGGTATTGAGCAGTATTTACCACATATTTTAGTTCTTTCTCCTTCTGTGGACTCATTAGGATAATATTCTTATTTCTTTATTGTTGGGTAGGACCATGCCCCTAGTTCTGGCCAAGGAAGTGTGGGCAAAAAATGGTCTTAGTTATTCTGAGCAGTTAATTGCCAATGAAAGACCTTCCAGAGATCTGTTTCTCTCTGGCCTGGTAACTGGCATATATAAGATGAGTTTCTTCATGATGGTGATGAGAAGAGTCCCATCTGTCCTCTGAATCTGCAGCATGAGTATATGTGTGTTCAGTCGTGTCTGACTCTTTGTGACCCTGTGGACTGTAGCCCACCAGGCTCTTTTGTCCATGAGATTTTCNTAGCTATTCTGAGCAGTTACTTGCCAATGAAAGACCTTCCAGAGATCTGTTTCTCTCTGGCCTGGTAACTGGCATATGTAAGATGAGTTTCTTCATGATGGTGATGAGAAGAGTTCCATCTGTCCTCTGAATCTGCAGCATGAGTATATGTGTGCTCAGTCGTGTCTGACTCTTTGTGACCCTGTGGACTGTAGCCCACCAGGCTCTTTTGTCCATGAGATTTTCCAGGCAAGAGTACTGGAATGGGTTGCCATTTCCTACTCCAGGGGATCTTCCTGACCCAGGGATTGAACCCCAGTCTCTTGCATCCTCTGCCTTGGTAGGCGGATTCTTTACCATTGCACCATGTAAGCAACAATAAATCTTAAGCCGCTAAGATTTGGGGGTTGTTTGTTACTGTTGCATCATTAGCCTAATCTGACTAATACACCCTTTCTGTTACTTATTTTACCTATGAAAGGTATTGCTAGTTATTCCTCGGTATCTACTGTTTCTCTCTTCTGTGGTAATAGAACTTTGCTTTGTTTTCTTTGTTTGTTTGTTTTCTTACTAAGGAGTGGCTGTACCTACATTTCCCAAGCATCCTGACAGGTGATATCACCACGTGATATCATTTGGCCAATGAGAAGTGAACAGAAGCTATTTTTGCTGCTCTGAGCCTTACTCATAAAGAGAAAGATATGCCCGTTCTTTCAAACTAGCTAGAAGATTGAAGTGATTGTTCCGTTATTAACTAAGCAGACGAATGAAACGCCCTAAAGATGACAGAGCAACAGGAAGGAAGGAGGCAGTGTTCCTGATGCTGTGGAACAATCACACCTGTTCTCTGGATTCCTCATGTCTGAGCTGTTATATGATTAAAGATAAACTTTTTATCTTGTATAAACTAATGTGATTTGGGGTTGCTATCATAGCAATCAAATCTATTTGCTCACCACTATCCTATTTCAAGTCATCTTGCTCATTTATTCAATTGATTACTATCTTTTCCCACTGCTCCACTCTCCCTCACTACCCCCCACCCTGCACAAATGTAGGTTCTACAAAAACAAGAATAGTTTCTATCTTATTCATTGCTTCAACCACAGAACTTAGCACAGTGCTTGCTGTAGAGTAAGTGCTTAAAACATATATGTTGAATAATAGAGTGTAAGTGACCTAGGAACCACTGAATAAATTGTTAATGTTACTAGGTATTACTCCTTTCTTATAGCTTAGGACAGATTTTTCTACTATCCATCATAAGGATTTGATCATGTGACAGTTCTTGTGTCTCTTCTGGTTAGAAGAACATTTATTTTCTTCTTTATTCATCAGATTCCTTCAAAGACAAATTTTGCACTCATCAGAGGCAGATAGAATATTATAGCTAGAAGGGACATTGGCCATCACATGACATGACTCTCTCTGTTTATAAGGGTGTGAACGAGCTCAGACTGGTGTTAACTTGTATCTTTGTCGGTTTGGGCTGTTTTAACAGATTGAGTGGGTTGTCGACAACATAAATTCATTTCTCACAGTTACAGAGTGGGAGATGAACAAGATCAAATTGCCAGCAGATTTGCTGTCTGGCAAGGGCCTACCCCCTGGTGGCAGAATGATGACTTCTTGTATTCATCATGATGGAAAGAGGGCAAGAGAGCTCTCAGGATCTCTTTCCTGAGGGCACTAATCTCACTCATGAGGGTTCCACCCTCATGACATAATTATCTCCCAATGGTCCCACCTCCTAGGACAATCACATTACAGGTTAGGAGTTCAACATACGAATTTTGAGGGGACACACACATACAGTCCATAACTATCTGCTACAAGCCACACAGCTAATTGGTGAGAGGAGGGCCTAGAACTCAAGATTCTTGCCCTTGTCGTGTACTTATTATCACAAGGAATTCCAGTTCCTCTTGGGTAAGACATTCTTGGACCAACCTTAGTGGACATATGTGGTACATTTCTTAATATTTCCTGCACCGGGACCTCACAGTCACGGAGCAGCAGTGTCCCCAGTTTCACCCCTTGCCACCTGTCCACATTTGGAACCCAGCAGTGCTCAGGCCATAAAGTGACTTAGAGGTGAGTTCTGCAGCTCCCTAGGGTTCCACATGAGGACATGGAGCCCCGGCAAGGTGAAGGAACTTCACTGATCATGCTTGGCCCCTTTAGAAACATGGGGAGGAACGTGTGGTATTTTTCTAAAAAACTGTAACCCAAAGTAGGAGTGGGTTGTTTTGGAAGATAAAGAGTTCCCACTCCTGGAAATATTCCAGCAGAGCCTGGATACTAGAGAACAGGGATGTGGGTAATGGGCTCAGGGATCACGTGAGTTTCAATAAACTTTGCTAAGAATACTGAGAACAAATACAATTCAATACAATAAATACAATATGTAATAAAATCTAATATAATAAAATCAATTAGGTAGCTTAACTCTCCTTTCTCTTCCAATTTTGCCTTCTTTGAGTCCAGCAGATGTGAAAGAGAAATTATTAATAGAAAAGAATAATGCCTGGCATAGGGTTCCCAATAAGTGTCCTTGAAATCAATTAATATGACCCTTTTCAACTTTTTGCAGCTTTCTTTCTCTGATTCCCACTGATTCTTTATAGTTACAGGCAGGTAAGGATTTGGAAGAATCTCCAACATCATCTGGCCTAGCAGTTCCAGAAGATTTGATCAACAAAATCCTCCATTTAAAAAAAATGCCTATTTAATCAATACTCATAATGCAAGTTACTGTATTAATGATTCTGAGATATCTCATGGGGGGCTGAGAATAAAAACCAAAAAGAAAAAAAAAAAAGCTTACTGAACTTCTCAACCCCTGATTTATCTGTAATATTTTATCATAGAATCTTTAAAAAAAATGTTTTGCAAACTGTGAATATATCAACACACCCTTTGGAAATGCCAGCCTAGCTTAAGCCCCTCATTTCACACAGGAAAAGAAAAATAGAGGCTTAGAAGAGGGAAAATAGTCAGAGTCAGGAAATGAACCCAAGTCATTCATTCAGTCCTGAGTCTACTGCATGCAGTGTGTCTTGTGAGATAGCACATTCCAAAAGCAGTTCTAAATGGTCAGTGTTTTCACTTAACAGCTCATCTGCCAGTTGATTGTCGCAGAAATATGGGACCAGGACAAGGTTTTGTGAAATGAATGGGTTTACAAACCAGGGGACCAGCCCTGTGCCCTGCTCATTAGGAACGATTTGCATGCAGAACATGAGTGTGGCAGGCCCAGCAAGGGATTTGTTTACCTCATGTAGAGTAATGGAGATAAGAGATTAATCACTTGAACCCTGACACGCCTTGCCTCTGCAGCCCACTGTGCATGGCTACCCAGCTGGCCCTACTCTGATACTCTCTTGTCTCTGACCTTGACTGTCTGTACTCTCGCTTGTATGGCTCCAGCCTCCAGGGCTCCCATCCTCAGAACGTGGACCAAGTGGCTGGACTGCAGGAGTAACTCCTAAGGCAGCCACATTTGTCCTCGGGTCTCCCACAGTCCCCTCCATACACACTAGATTTAGAATCACAAGTGGCCCCTAGGCCAGGTTTCCACGAACTCACATAGAAACTGTCCCTTAACATCCTGTTCCAATCCTTGACATCTATCCTCCAAAGCAAGAACAGTCCCACCCTCAGCCAAGGTCCACTCCTACCTGCCCACCATATTCATTTGTCATGCAACCTCTATTCTCCATCATCTCTATCACCTGTGGTTCATCTCAGCAGTTTACCAATACATTCTATTATTTTCATTGTGCATGTGTGTAAAAACACAGAGTTAGTGACCTTGCCCAAGGTCACATAGCAGATGTAACAATCCCAATAAGCTAATGTCAAAGCTCCCTCCAGGTACTGATCAGTTTCTCTATCCTCTTTCACCTCTAAACCCCTCAAAAACATTGTCAAGAGTGCAATTTCTTTTCCTCCCTGCAAGGTTCTGTCTTCAGTTGGCTCCAGGTGGATTACTACCTTATCACTCCATCCTAAATCCACTAGCCATTCTCATGAAGCTAAGTCTAAGTTGTCATTTCACTTGACCTCTCTACCACTTGAAAAACTTTAATCATTCGTTATGGATCTTCTTTTGATTCTCCTCCTCCCCTTACCTGCTCCTTCATTCTCACTTTCAGCTAGCAGCACCCACTTTTCTGCCTAAAATGTTGGAGTCCCCAGAGTGTGAGCCCACGTCTCATCTTTTCCTGGATTCTCAGCTTTGTTTTGTTGCACCCTTCCCACCGTCCACTTCCTCTGTAGGAAATCCAGACCATCCCCTGACTTTAAGAACCATCTGTAGCCGATGGTTCCCAGATTTATCTCCCCAGCCCCGACTCCCTTCTGAGATCTAAATTCATGACTGGCCATTGAGCTAATCTCGCCACACATCCCAAACTGAATCCTTCACTTTCTGTCCAGCCTCAGACACTTGGCCTTTTGCTTTTTTCTCTCTGGTGTTTCTCAACTCTTCATCACTTAACTTCCCATGCCAGAAAGCTGGAACCCTTGTTAACATCTTCTATTTTCTATTCCCTCTGCTCTCCCAAGCCATCAATCACCAAATCCTATTGCATCTCCATCCAGAATGTAGTGCAAATCTGCACACTTTTCACCTCTCTCACTACCTCTTCCCTAGTCAAGATGGCCACCCGTTTGCTTGATGCCCTTCTGATCTTTTCTCGACATTAGAGGAAGAATGTGTTTAACTTTTAAATCACAGGTCTGATAATTCTGCTCAACCACTTAAAATCTTCAGTGGCTTCTTTGACTCCTGGAATGAGAGTCACAGTTCTCTGACCCAACAAAGAACTGCATGGTCTAACTACCTGAACCCCATCTCACTCCCTCCCCTCGCCGTATCTGCGGTACCGCACTCACTCTGGCATTCTGTCTGCTACTCCTGTGAAGCCTGTTCCTTCCTGTGTCAGGACACCCACATCTTCCCTTTAAGGATGCTCACTTCTTTTCAGAGCTCCCAAGAGAAACATTTCCTCACCCATTATAAGAAGTCAGTCCTCCTTGTCAACAGCGTGCTGTTATGACTGCCTATATTTTTCACTGTATATCTATTTATATAATTATAGACTTTATTTATATAATTATAGGCTTCATGTCTGCTTCCTTGATTAGAATGTAACACCCATGAGGGCAGGCACCAAGTCATGTGTGTTTTGTTATTCTAGCACCAACCTGGTAATTGGCTCACAGTCCCATGCAATAAATGCTGTAAGTAAATAAATAGATAAATAAATGCAATAAACAGATACATGTAAATGAGTCTCACTAAGCTTCCTTTGAAAATGAAGGGGCTGGCTTCTTCAGGACCGCTAGCAAGTGTCTCTCATCTACAGTGTTTCAGTCCTAAGTTCTTTACCTTTCTGATTGCCCGTTGCCTTGTCTGCGAAATGGAGAAACAAAAGCCCATCTAGTCTGCTGTCCAGGGGGAGACACAATGAGAGGATCAGAGAGGGCTCAGTGATACTCTGTAATACAGACGTTTTTAGTAGTTTTTGCTCCAGACTGGTGCTATAAGGAGGGNACAGATACACATAAATGAGTCTCACTAAGCTTCCTTTGAAAATGAAGGGGCTGGCTTCTTCAGGACCGCTAGCAAGTGTCTCTAATCTACAGTGTTTCAGTCCTAAGTTCTTTACCTTTCTGATTGCCCGTTGCCTTGTCTGCGAAATGGAGAAACAAAAGCACATCTAGTCTGTTGTCCAGGGGGAGACACAATGAGAGGATCAGAGAGGGCTCAGTGATACTCTGTAATACAGACGTTTTTAGTAGTTTTTGCTCCAGACTGGTGCTATAAGGAGGGTGATGGGCTCCTGTCATGATATGAAAATCCAAGTTTGGGTTTCTATTACGGACTTCCCTGCGTGGCCTTGGGTCTCAGTTACTCCAGGTATAAAATGAAGCAGTTGGGCCNGCTCCAGACTGGTGCTATAAGGAGGGTGGTGGGCTCCTGCCATGATATGAAAATCCAAGTTTGGGTTTCTATTACGGACTTCCCTGCGTGGCCTTGGGTCTCAGTTACTCCAGGTATAAAATGAAGCAGTTGGGCCAGTTATACCAATAAGGTCCATTCTCCCTGTGTTATTGCATGATCAAGTCATGTATAACAAGGTATAGAGATGGCTCAATCAAGTGTTCTGGCAGACAATTTGTATTTTCNTCACGGACTCGATGGACGTGAGTTTGAGTGAACTCTGGGAGTTGGTGATAGACAGGGAGGCCTGGCATGCTGCGATTCATGGGGTCGCAAAGGGTCAGATATGACTGAGCGACTGAACTGAATTGATAAGCATTTATTTAAATGCTTTAAATAAAAGCATTTATTTTATTTCAAAAGTTTATTTAAGGCTTAAATAAGTAAATAATATAAATGCAGTATAAATAATACAAATCCTGAAGGTGGTGGTTGAATGGCATAGTTTAGGAAATATTGTTTCACGAGACAATTTTGTATTTTACTTTCGTCTGGCAGCCTTACCCTTGTCCCCCAACCTTGCCTNAAATAATACAAATCCTGAAGGTGGTGGTTGAATGGCATAGTTTAGGAAATATTGTTTCACGAGACAATTTTGTATTTTACTTTCGTCTGGCAGCCTTACCCTTGTCCCCCAACCTTGCCTTGTATGTTAGTCCTCATGCAAGTCCAAATAACTGACAAGAATTAGCTAATTACAAAACTGGATACAGTTCTGAGCATTTTAAATGCTTGTTTGAAACATCAAGCCTGTTTGAGGATCATAGCTTGGTAAAAATCCACTCTCCAGGAGAGCAGGAACCCTGGGTGTCGTCTGGTCTCCCTCACTGGTGTGCTGTGTGACCGTGAACATTGTTCCAGCTCTCTGAATCAATGCTTTCGACCTGTGGTGCTGGAGAAGACTCCTGAAAATCCCTCAGACAGCAAGGAGATCAAACCAGTGCATCCTAAAGGAAATCAATCCTGAATATTCATTGGAAGGACTGATGCTGGAGCTGAAGCTCCAAAACTTTGGCCACCTGATGTGAAGAGTCAACTCACTAGAAAAGACCCTGATGCTGGGAAAGAATGAGGGCAGGAGGAGAAGGGGACAACAGAGGATGAGATGGTTGGATGGCATCATTGACTTAATGGGCATGAGTTTGGGCAACTCAGGGAAATGGTGAAGGACAGGGAAGTCTGGACTGCTGCAGTCCATGGGGTCGCAAAGAATTGCCCACAACTTAGCAGCTGAACAACAACAACAGATTCCCCACTGGTTTGCTGTGTGACCGTGAGCAGATTGCTCCCGCTCTCTGAGCCTCGGTAGCCCTACTTATAAGACCAAGGGGCTTAACTAGATGATCTCTAAGGTCTGTTCAGCTCCGAAGTGTGTGAATATTTTCAATATTATTTTTATTAAAAGAATCACTTTACCATTGAGAATTTCAAATGTTTTTATAATAAACCCTCAGAATCAAGGGCAACAATATATTTGCAATAGAAATTTCATTAGCATATTTTGATAGTTCTTGATCATTTTTGCATGTATTAAAATGAAACATTTGGTAAAAATTAAACATTATATGCAAATGAGTACAACAAGCCTACTTTTTGAATAATAATTCATTATCTCCCTTATAATATATGTGAGTGGCTTCTTTTTTCTTCAGTACGCTGTAGCTATTAAGTCAGCATGTTGGAAGTTTACCAAGAAGTATAGCAGAGGACCCCATCTTTCATTTGCATAAGTCCCAGAATTCCACCTGTCGAAAATTATACGCTATTAATAGATGACGAGACTGTCACTTGATGTTCATTTATAATGTTGTCACTGGAGCCTAATGAACATTTAGGACGTATTTCAAGAATTGTGGTACATTCTTTCTTTCCTTTTTGCCACAGAGAGGAGAGTGTGTTTGTGCTACAGCAGAAACGTTCTTACACTGGAAAGGTGCCGCTGGCAGAGCTATTGAATCTCTCTCTTGTGCATTTCCTCCTTTTTTTAAAAAAAATACAAACTCATATAATTACAAAGAATAGACTGGGAAGAAATGTGAGGATCTTCTGCTAAGTGTCACTCACATTATAGGTGAAGAAATTTTAGCCCGAAGCAGTCTAGCAACTTGCTCAGTTATACAGTTAGTGGCTGTGCTGGGAGACTAGAATCCAATTCTCCTGATTTCTTTTTCACTGTGTTAATGCATTTCTACATAAGTTGGCATGTGAAATATAAATATAGAGGCTAGAAATATATATGGAAATATAGTGACCATTATGTTTGCATATTTACCTCCAGGGTCAATTTTAGAGAATCACAAAGTTGGTCAAGTTTCTCAGCAGTAGCATAATTCCACTTTTTCTCTGATTTCTTTCTGGACCAGTTACCCCAGCCAAATGATCCTCTTTCGTCCACACTGCCAGGCCTGCCTGCTCAAGCCGCTGTCTGTGGACATTAACATTTGCTGCCACGTGGCACTGTTTTCTTGAAATTTTAATCCAGATAGTCTTTGTGTCTGCTGCAATACATTTCTTGAGGAGTGAAACTATTCTCTCTCCATTTCCATGCTCTGTGACACTTACCCAAAGGCTAGCAGGTAGAATAACTCAAATATATTAAGGGTCTAACCTCCTGCTCTTTGCTGAAATTAGTGGTCCCTGTAAGGCTGCACAGCGAGTTGAAGATGAGGTTCTAAGAAAATATATACAGCCTCCCAATGTTACTATTGAATTGGTACCAGAGGGAGAAGTTTCACACATTTGTGACTTGAAGGCAGCAAAAAAGTATGAAAACTCTGGGCTTCCCAGGTGGCACCGTGGTAAAGAATCTGCCAGCCAGTGCAAGAGATGCAAGAGATGTGGGTTTGAGCCCTGGACAGGGCAGGTCCCCTGGAGGAGGAAATGGCAGCCCACTCCAGGATTCTTGCCTGGGAAATCCCATGGACAGAGGAATCATGGTAGACTCCAGTCCACGGGGTCGCAGAAGAGTTGGACACAACTGAGAGACTGAACAGGCCCGCACATGCCAACTGTATTTCATTAAGATAAGACTTAATATCTGACAGATAAAAGGTGCACATGCTTTACTCTGGTCATGTAAGTACTGGTATACTCACAGTTTGTCTGGGAGAGCTACAAGGAGACTCAAAAGGTTGAGTCTCAAGACGGTCTGAAGTACAGGCTCTGAGAGTAGTGAAGACCGCTTGAAAACAGGTGACCAGCACACCCGGCCTTTCCTAACTCGCCCCGCCTATGCCAAGAAATACCATCATTTTCAAAGATGTGCAATAGGATTGGCCTAGGTTCTAAGGAGATGTTAAACTTTGGAGTCAGAACCACAGGGCTCCTCTCTACTAGCTGTGGAATTCTGGGCAAAGTCAGTAGTCTTTGTGAGTTTTATCTGGTTTGTAAAATGGATTTGATATCTACCTCACAGGATTGTTGTTAGCGTTAGCTTAAAGGTGAAAGCATAGTAAAGTGTTTTAGACAAGTAGCTTTCGTATGGCAGAGTGATCAGTGAGGAGTGATAATAGCCGCAGTATCCTCAGCTGGAGTGTTTAACCAGTAAACTAGGAAAGCAAGACCCTTAGCGCATCTGAGAACACTGATTATGAGCTGCCTTACTCTCTAAACGTATGAATACTTATCCTCTCTGGACTATAAATTCCTTAAGGGCAAAGTGCATCTTAATCACATTATAGATATGAAAATGAAGGCTTAGAGAGAACAGTGATCAGATTCTAACAGTCATCCCCAAGAAATCCTGACATTTGAATAATATCAACTGATATGGATAATTTTTGCATATTTTTAAGACAAAAAAGCTCATTACTCCTTTGCTTATCAAATCATTGTGAGCAGTCTCTGTTTAGGGTGGTATTCAAGGCCCTTCACGTAAAGCCCAGTCCACCCTTCAGTTTCACCTCAGTCCACTCCCCAGCAGGAAGTGAGTGTTTCAGACCCTCTTGGCTTCTCACTGCTCCCTGAAAAGGCTCTGTTATTCCTCCATTCCTCCACTCTTCCATTCTTTCATTCTTTCGTGTTTGTTCCTTCGTTCTTTTGCCATCCTACTCACCTCCTTTTATGCCTGGAGAAATGCAACTTAATACCCATGAGTCAGCTGTGAAGCTTTCCCCAGCCACATCGGTTAGACAGGAAGGATAATGAAGGTCGCCATTCACTAAGCCTCTCTCCACGCCAGATGCCTTGTTCCCGGGANGAATCAAGGGCAACAATATATTTGCAATAGAAATTTCATTAGCATATTTTGATAGTTCTTGATCATTTTTGCATGTATTAAAATGAAACATTTGGTAAAAATTAAACATTATATGCAAATGAGTACAACAAGCCTACTTTTTGAATAATAATTCATTATCTCCCTTATAATATATGTGAGTGGCTTCTTTTTTCTTCAGTACGCTGTAGCTATTAAGTCAGCATGTTGGAAGTTTACCAAGAAGTATAGCAGAGGACCCCATCTTTCATTTGCATAAGTCCCAGAATTCCACCTGTCGAAAATTATACGCTATTAATAGATGACGAGACTGTCACTTGATGTTCATTTATAATGTTGTCACTGGAGCCTAATGAACATTTAGGACGTATTTCAAGAATTGTGGTACATTCTTTCTTTCCTTTTTGCCACAGAGAGGAGAGTGTGTTTGTGCTACAGCAGAAACGTTCTTACACTGGAAAGGTGCCGCTGGCAGAGCTATTGAATCTCTCTCTTGTGCATTTCCTCCTTTTTTTAAAAAAAATACAAACTCATATAATTACAAAGAATAGACTGGGAAGAAATGTGAGGATCTTCTGCTAAGTGTCACTCACATTATAGGTGAAGAAATTTTAGCCCGAAGCAGTCTAGCAACTTGCTCAGTTATACAGTTAGTGGCTGTGCTGGGAGACTAGAATCCAATTCTCCTGATTTCTTTTTCACTGTGTTAATGCATTTCTACATAAGTTGGCATGTGAAATATAAATATAGAGGCTAGAAATATATATGGAAATATAGTGACCATTATGTTTGCATATTTACCTCCAGGGTCAATTTTAGAGAATCACAAAGTTGGTCAAGTTTCTCAGCAGTAGCATAATTCCACTTTTTCTCTGATTTCTTTCTGGACCAGTTACCCCAGCCAAATGATCCTCTTTCGTCCACACTGCCAGGCCTGCCTGCTCAAGCCGCTGTCTGTGGACATTAACATTTGCTGCCACGTGGCACTGTTTTCTTGAAATTTTAATCCAGATAGTCTTTGTGTCTGCTGCAATACATTTCTTGAGGAGTGAAACTATTCTCTCTCCATTTCCATGCTCTGTGACACTTACCCAAAGGCTAGCAGGTAGAATAACTCAAATATATTAAGGGTCTAACCTCCTGCTCTTTGCTGAAATTAGTGGTCCCTGTAAGGCTGCACAGCGAGTTGAAGATGAGGTTCTAAGAAAATATATACAGCCTCCCAATGTTACTATTGAATTGGTACCAGAGGGAGAAGTTTCACACATTTGTGACTTGAAGGCAGCAAAAAAGTATGAAAACTCTGGGCTTCCCAGGTGGCACCGTGGTAAAGAATCTGCCAGCCAGTGCAAGAGATGCAAGAGATGTGGGTTTGAGCCCTGGACAGGGCAGGTCCCCTGGAGGAGGAAATGGCAGCCCACTCCAGGATTCTTGCCTGGGAAATCCCATGGACAGAGGAATCATGGTAGACTCCAGTCCACGGGGTCGCAGAAGAGTTGGACACAACTGAGAGACTGAACAGGCCCGCACATGCCAACTGTATTTCATTAAGATAAGACTTAATATCTGACAGATAAAAGGTGCACATGCTTTACTCTGGTCATGTAAGTACTGGTATACTCACAGTTTGTCTGGGAGAGCTACAAGGAGACTCAAAAGGTTGAGTCTCAAGACGGTCTGAAGTACAGGCTCTGAGAGTAGTGAAGACCGCTTGAAAACAGGTGACCAGCACACCCGGCCTTTCCTAACTCGCCCCGCCTATGCCAAGAAATACCATCATTTTCAAAGATGTGCAATAGGATTGGCCTAGGTTCTAAGGAGATGTTAAACTTTGGAGTCAGAACCACAGGGCTCCTCTCTACTAGCTGTGGAATTCTGGGCAAAGTCAGTAGTCTTTGTGAGTTTTATCTGGTTTGTAAAATGGATTTGATATCTACCTCACAGGATTGTTGTTAGCGTTAGCTTAAAGGTGAAAGCATAGTAAAGTGTTTTAGACAAGTAGCTTTCGTATGGCAAAGTGATCAGTGAGGAGTGATAATAGCCGCAGTATCCTCAGCTGGAGTGTTTAACCAGTAAACTAGGAAAGCAAGACCCTTAGCGCATCTGAGAACACTGATTATGAGCTGCCTTACTCTCTAAACGTATGAATACTTATCCTCTCTGGACTATAAATTCCTTAAGGGCAAAATGCATCTTAATCACATTATAGATATGAAAATGAAGGCTTAGAGAGAACAGTGATCAGATTCTAACAGTCATCCCCAAGAAATCCTGACATTTGAATAATATCAACTGATATGGATAATTTTTGCATATTTTTAAGACAAAAAAGCTCATTACTCCTTTGCTTATCAAATCATTGTGAGCAGTCTCTGTTTAGGGTGGTATTCAAGGCCCTTCACGTGAAGCCCAGTCCACCCTTCAGTTTCACCTCAGTCCACTCCCCAGCAGGAAGTGAGTGTTTCAGACCCTCTTGGCTTCTCGCTGCTCCCTGAAAAGGCTCTGTTACTCCTCCACTCTTCCATTCTTTCATTCTTTCGTGTTTGTTCCTTCGTTCTTTTGCCATCCTACTCACCTCCTTTTATGCCTGGAGAAATGCAACTTAATACCCATGAGTCAGCTGTGAAGCTTTCCCCAGCCACATCGGTTAGACAGGAAGGATAATGAAGGTCGCCATTCACTAAGCCTCTCTCCACGCCAGATGCCTTGTTCCCGGGAATTATGCCGTGCTCTGTGGTTCCATGACCACAGCTGTCTTGTTGACTGTGTACCGTGTAACTTTCCGAGCTGGCGTCCTCCCAACTTGATGTAACCACCTGAGGGCAGAGACCAGGACCCCCTCAGGTGGGCAGTCCTAGCACAAGACCCCTGTGTGGTTTCCCAGTTCCTATCCATCGACTCAGGGGTGGTAAGGTTAGGGTTTTAATTGATAAGTATCTGTTGGGTGAAGATGCTGCAGAGAGGATTCAAATATCAGACTGGAGCTCAGGCCACTGGCGGTCAGTTTTCTTCTAACTATGAACTTGGTGATCTCACTTCCCCCATGTTCATATAAATTCCCCCTTGTTGGGAGTTAGGAATCAAAGTAAGAAGCAGAGACATTGAAATCTCATGCATATTTGAGTTCCCAGGCCTCCTTATCCATGAAAGGTTCAGACATGGCCTCGCAAACAGTCACACATCTGGAGCTACTCTCCCCTCACCTCCCCTCACCCCGCCTTGGCAGAATCCCTGTGGCTTTTCAGCAGACCATGCATGAGGGTGTCTATAAATAACCACCCAAATGTAATGCCACCCTGTCCGCTGGGTTAAATATAGACATTGGACTAGATCCAAGGAGGAGGGGACAAGTGATTCCCAACTCAAAGAAATTGTTATGAATTCCATTTGCTGTGTGAATATGTACAGTGGATGTTTCCTTCCACGAGGACAGCAAAATAGCAATTAACTCAAGGCTCCTGTTATCGCTGCTACTGTCTCCCCTGCTTCATCTTTCCCCATCTGGATCCCAACATGGGTGCGGATGTGTCTAAATGTGGGTGTCAAATGACAGATCTCTCACACCTGTTCTAAGAGTACCTGCCCTGCCCCTGCTCACCGCCTCTGCGTCCCTTCGCAGGGAGAAGCTGTGGCAGCGGTCGCAGAGCACAGTCTCTCGCTTGTCTGCCGAGGATCTCAGTAGGATGGTGGAAAAAACAGAGCTTTGACTTCAGTTAGAACTAGGGGAAGCTCCTGCTTCACGACTGTGAAGCTGTGTGGCCTGAGCAAGGGGCACCTACCTGGGTCTCATCAGTCTTTGTCTTCATACAATGGAGATCATCTTGTCTACTTGCTAGCATGCTAGGAAGATGTCGCAGGACACTTATGTACATTTTCTGGCCCACCAGTAGTCTCTGGGTAAAATAACTCATCTCTTTCTCACCTCATAATCTCCTGTTATTGACCTCTGGAGATGAAGCGGTCATTAGTGATTATTTGGTCCACTGCTTACATCTAATAGATGAGGAAATGGAGGGTTAGAATGACACATAATGTGTTTCAGAGCCATTGCATGGAGTTAGAGATTGCCGAGGACCAGGATTCAAGAGTGCCTCATCATTCATTCATTCATGCTGGGCACGTGTATTTTTAACATTTGTTAAGACCTATCAAGCAGCAGTGAAGGGCGTGGTGAAGGACAGGGAAGCCTGACATGCTGCATTCCGTGGGGCTGCGAAGCGTTGGACGTGACTTAGCGACTGGACAGCAAATCAAGCAGCAAGTATTGAGGAATGTACAGGCGAAAGGTGCTCCCCAGCTGGCACAGAAAAGACCTCATGATATTAGGTAACATTTCTGAGCTCTCTTCAGACTCCACTGAGTGCAGGAACTGTTTAGAGAACTTTAATCCTTCCCCAAACAGGTGAGATACAGATACTATTATCTTTTCAATTTTGCCTTTGGGGGAAAAAAAACCCACAGGAAGCCTAAATGATTTCCATAAGTCTACACCGCTAGTAAGTGGTTGCTGTGGAATTCTACCCCAGGTGGGGTCATTCCAAAGTTCACGCTTTTAACCACCCTGTTATAGCAGCTGTTGATGAAGATATAAGACCAGTGATTTTAACCCACTAGTCCAGGGAAGCACAGAGACTGTAGGAGTCCAACATTCTGCCATTTCAGCCATCCAGGGGGAGACTGGGAAGGCTGCCCAGAGGGCCTGATTGGGGAAGTGATGTTGTTCATCTAATACTTTCAATGATACATGATGCCTTAACTCCAGAGGTGAAAATTTGACAGAATTACATGGGACCAGGCAAAAGATTCAAGTGAGTCGCAGAAACACATGATATGGGAGACCAACCTTAGTAGCTGATTTGGTAGCATTTTGCACATATTGGTTCCTTGAGCATCACAGTAACGCCTTTGGAATGCAGGCAGGGAATGGATTATAATTCCAGTTTTATGAATAACAATACCTAGACTCAGAGATGGTAGCTTATTTTCATCAAAGATGCTAAGCAAGATGGTAGAAGAACTGGGAATAAGATGATTCTCCTTTCCTAGTTATTCAGGACACTTTCTGCCCTTTACCCAGCTTCTACCTTTCTTTTTCCCCCTCGTTATCTAATTTAAAAATGAAGAACAACTCACTAATTTAGAAAAAGTAGTCTGACCATCTGACCATCTTCCCAGACATCAGGTGTTGTAATCAGTGTTTTATGATCCTTAATCTCAGGATGGACTTCAGTGAAATCCTCAAACAAGAACCTGCAAGGTAGATATTCTGCATTGCTGGCTGGAGTGAAAGGCCTTTGTTGCCAGAAGAGTGAAGCTATAGGAAATGATAGGCTTGTATTTTTGCCCTGGGAGAAAGATTCACCAAACCTACAGTGGGTGTGGGCAAAATCAGGGCAGAGATAAGGCCATCATTTTTGAAAGAAAATGTGTTTGGATCATACAGAGATTCTGCTCCATACGACAAGAAAGTGATAACTTTACCTATTGGAAGCTTTATTAAAGACAGCCATAACACTCTGATTGCCCAATATGAAAACCTCAGTGGCCTCTGGCAGCATATCATTTTGAGGACAACTTTCTGATTGGACGAGTCAGCAGTGAAAATAGGCTGGACTGCTTATCATGTGAGTGCTGGGCACTGTGAACAGGCTTAGATTTGATGATCAGCCAATGATTCTCAACATCTTCTTGGTCATTTATCTCTCTGAGAACATAATGTAAAACCAAGGGCCTTCACTTAGAAAAAATTGCACATGGACAGATACATGCAAAATTTTAATACATTTTCAGGGGCTTCCTTGGTAGCTCAGATGGTAAAACGTCTGCCTGCAATGCAGGAGATTCGGGTTCGATCCCTGGGTCAGGAAGATCCCCTGGAGAAGGAAATGTCAACCCACTCCAGTAGTCTTGCCTGGAAAATCCAATGGACTGAGGAGCCTGGGGGGCTACAGACCATGGGGTCGCAAAGTCTCAGCACAGATACCTAGTGATGTACAGGCAAGAGATCAAAATCTCAGAGTTTTTAGTTACTTAGTAAAACTTAAGGTGTTGGATTATAAATTTCTATGAACAGGGACCTTGGCTTATTCATTATTATGGCCCTGTTGACTAGGAACACAGCAGTCCTTTGCTTGCATTAAACTGATCTATAGTATAGTTAACTGCTGTATTAGTTAGCTATTCAGTTCAGTTCAGTTCAGTCCAGTTGCTCAGTCGTGTCCAACTCTTTGCGACTCCATGAATCGCAGCGCACCAGGCCTCCCTGTCCATCATCATCTCCCGGAGTTCACTCAGACTCATGTGCATCGAGTCCGTGATGCCATCCAGCCATCTCATCCTGTCTTCCCCTTCTCCTCCTGTCCCCAATCCCTCCCAGCATCAGAGTCTTTTCCAGTGAGTCAACTCTTCACATCAGGTGGCTAAAGTATTGGAGTTTCAGCCTCAGCATCAGTCCCTACCAAAGAACACCCAGGACTGCATAACAAACAACCCCAAAAGATAATGGATTAAGACAGTAGCAGTTTGCTTAGCTCATGATTCTGTTAGCAATCTGGACCAGGATCAGCTGGATCCTTTGGGCTCAGCTGGGTTCCCTCATGTGTCTTTAGTCAGTGGTGAATCATCTAAATTGTTTTTGTTGACTTTGGCTGGGCTTTATGACATATTCGGGACCTTGACTGGGACAGTTGTGTTGGCTTATCTGTGGTCCACATGATTTGTACCAAGCGTACCTTGCTGCCACGGATAACATCGCCAATGGGTGGCGTGGAGGTAAGGACTCCAGAGAGATCGGCAGTGGTGTGATCAAAGGGACAAAAAAGGAAGCTATGAACAGCAACTGAACGCAGGTAAAAGATGGACGATCAGTGAACATTAAGCTGACCGGCTGCAGAGTTTTAGGCTGTAGCTCCAATTATATGCGAGAGCAGTGTTCTCAGTTGTCCACTGTCACTACCAGGATTATGCAACCTGGACTTTCTGAAAGCTAGGAGGATGAAAGATTGAGACTAGGGTAATACTGTTAATGTGATACGTGTGTACCCAAGAGGGTGAAGACACTGGAAGCATTCTCACCACTCCTCCTTGTGACCAGAGTAGAAGATTCTTCCTTTGCACACACCCTCATCTGCAACATGATTGCCTATTTAGTTGGCCGTATTTCCCGGAGAGTATCAGTTCTTTGAGGACAGACACGTCACCTGCATCACTATCATTCTTATATATCTGGCATATGGTAAGGGTCCTGTACATAGCTGTTGATCCAATATACTTAATACTCTCGTTCACGGGTAATTTAAGAATTTGAAGACAGAACTAAAGCGACAGGTCTCAAAGAGCAAGAGACAATATTTAGACCTGTTTCCCCATCACCTCACAACCATCCGTAAGATTTGTCCCGTCTCTAAAAGCATCAGAATCTTTTGATTCAGCTTCAAGGCCACATGTTTTTAGGGGGTGTCAACTTGCTTCTGATGGATGTCCCCAAATGCAAGCAATTTTGATGTAGGTGGAAGGACAGTGAGAACCTTCATAATAATCATGTTGTTCTTTTCAACTCCTATTAACCTGGATTTTGTTTAAGAGGTTTCCAATTAGCTTCTTGAATCTGCACAGTTAACCTTTTCTGAGCTTTTCTCTGCAGATTCTCTCTCTCTCTCTCTCCAAGCCCTCAGCCCTCATTCCTGCCCATGGAGCCTCATAGGAATAGCTGGAATCCAGCCTCCTGAACAGCTCCTGAACATGGGATAATTGCAATATAATTAATGAATTAAAAAGAATGAAATGTTTTAAGTGCTTTAAATATTCCCTTTCCTATAATTATCTACAAGAAACATGTTCATTAACAATCTTGTGCTGACAGCCCCCAGGCTCTGGATGAGCTAGCTCAGCTTCCAATAAGAAAATGAATTGATGACCTCTCCATCACAGACCATCGCAACTTCCACGGGGAGAGGAGAGGCCGTAGCAGAACCACCATTTGGACAGTGGTTGGCCAGATCAGACTCTCTCTTCGCCTAGGGTCTCAGCGCACCTTGACTAGTCTCACACACTGAGGACATCCTCTCTGCCTGTCTCCCCAGATTTGTTTTGCAGAAACACAATGCTCGTCGGTCCCTGATAAGTATCTTATATCTCCTATTGTCGTCCCCTTGCCTTCAGCTAGAAAAGAGCTGAATCCTTAATTCATAGAAATATATTAATGACTCAGATCCTTTAATCCTCTGCCTTGCCATCAGGAGTAACATCATCTATGATGAGGAGCCAGAAAGTATTCAGATCCACAGGGCATACCTGACATACATGCCTGCGGCCTTTTGACCATTTCTATTAAGAGGGAATATTCTATTAAGTAAAAATTGGTATCTTACAGAGTAGAATTTAAAACACACATGAATTTTAAAAGATAAAGCATTATACTCTGAAAAACCATGCTGATGGGCACTGCTTCAGACTGGATCCCCAAATTCTCCAGGGGTACTGGGCCACTGACCACATCACTGGAGACATTTGTTATTACGTATGGGCTAATGAGATACCCCTGCAATAGGTATTCAGTGGCAGCCCAGGGCAAGTAATCTTATACTGTGGAATTTCCATCAATGTGGCAGTTTCTAAGAGGGGTACTGGGGGACAGGGTCACATCCCAGAACCCCATCAGTTTATTTACTTATTCCACATATGAGTTTCCCAAATGCGCAAGGTAATAAGCCAGGTCTAGTATAGAATATGTTGATGAATGACACAAGGGCTGTGTATTCCAAGATTTTATAGAGTAGTGGGGGAGATAAGATTTCTATCTATAAATAACTATAACAGAGACAGGGCTAGGAAGTGTGAGAGAGGAGAAATAAAGGTGCTGTGGAGGGCCAGGGGAGGCAGATCTTATCTGCAGTTCAGGGGATCTGAGACCGTGTCGTGGAGGAGGAAGATTTTCAGCTGGAACTGGAAGGACAAGTAGTGTCTGGAAGGGCAGAGACGGTGCAGGAGGATGGTTTCTTCAACACCAAGAAACCATCCTTAGCAAAGGGCCCAGAGTCTGAAGTGGGGAAGCAGTGGTTGGGCCAGGACTGACCAGGGATGGGACAGTGGAGGCTAAATGTATAGCCGGGGTGTAGCTGCAAGGAAGCAATGCCGAAACTAAACTTTAGGAGGAGTATGTGAAGGCGTTGACAGCGCAGGCACTAGGGTGAGCTGCTTGCAGATTTTTGGCTTATGAGTCAAAGAATCTTGGTGTTTCAGAAAGATAGCCCCGCTGCCCAGAGAAGCGCCATCTAGGTGTGTGGAGTGAGAATGGGGGTCGGAAATCAGGGTAGCAAGTTGGTGAAAGAATCCGTGCAGGCAGTAAAGAAGGAGTGAGTGGTCAACACCGCATACAATTCTACCATCTCCACTGTACACACAGGAGGACTCAGGCTGCCATTGTACCTTGGAACAAATACAGATTGAAGAGTAGAAAAATTGCGCAGTGGAGTCAGGGCATACTGAAAAGGGCTGAAAGTTATTCAGAAACCCGATCTGTTTATATAAGCAAGCCATCTGAGTATATATTTTTGAGGTGGTGGAAATTGATCACCAATAAAATATTTATTGAAGATCTTTGGAATGTCTATGAAATTCCGTTTGGGGTACAGGCACTTAGAGGCAGGCTGGTGGGGAATGCTGATTAGAGAAATTAGGCAGGCCACAGATTTGAGCAGCTATCAATATAACAAAATGAGTTGAGACAAGTGGGCCCTTTAAGAGTTTGTTGATGTCAGGACAGGAAAGGGTCTGGGGATGCTACGTTCAGGCGCCTTTGTCACAGTCCCTGAAGTGGGCATTGCACAGAGTTCATGGCAGGCAAAGATGATCAGTTGGCCACAGAGACAGAAGCAGCTATTTCCAAGCCCTCAGGCAACTCCAGAAGCTTTGCACCGCCCTGCCAGTTTGAAGTCAACTGGATGCTTCTCAGTCCTCTTAAGCCCAGGACAAACTGTGCTGTGAGCTTTCTTGTTTTTCCAAAGGGCCCATATTTATTCCTTTATTTGAACCAGCACGATCCTTATATCCTCAAGACGGTGTGGTCTCTGAATTAAAATGGGGGGTTAAGACTCCGCATCTCACAAGGTCAACAGAATATGGCTTCTGGAGTCAGGGCCGATTGAATTGACTCCCTCCCGCTCTTTTTTAATTTCTTACTGTCTTTTACTGATTGGTAAATTTGGTAAGTTTCCTAAAATCTCTGAGGTTCGGTATCCTTATCTTTGAGCTGATATTATGATAGCATTTGCCTTCAGGGCTCATTGTGTGGGTTAGATGATGCACGAGGTCATTAAACAGAGAGCCTGGTGTTCATTGACTGCTCAGCAAAGTTCCTTACTATTCTTCTAATTATCATAGCGGTTTCTGGTGTGCGGTTCTCAGACTGTCTGGCAAGTTAGTCCTTAAGGAACTGTATCACCGTCTCATAATTTTCCTATCTAGGCATTGCCTCAGTTATGACTTCTTGGAGCTTTTTAATTTGTATCTTAAGGGACTAAACCCACACTCTGTTCTTGGGAAGTTAAGTGTATATTCTACTTAATATTATTTGAGGGTAAGTGACAGAAATTCCAAGTGGCCGAAGCAAAAAGAGAATGTATGAC
>SJYW01035309.1:150581-164368 GCA_006410735.1 Raphicerus campestris | reverse complement strand
GAGTAAGCATCTTTTAATTTCATGGCTGCAGTCACCATCTGCAGTGATTCTGGAGCCCCAAAAATAAAGTCTGACACTGTTTCCACTGTTTCTCCATCCATTTCCCATGAAGTGATGGGACCGAATGCCATGATCTTTGCTTTCTGCATGTTGAGCTTTAAGCCAGCTTTTTCACTCTCCTCTTTCACTTTCATCAAGAGGCTCTGTAGCTCCTCTTCACTTTCTGCCATAAGGGTGGCGTCATCTGCATATCTGAGGTTATTGAGATTTATCCCAGCAATCTTGATTCCAGCTTGTGCTTCCTCCAGCCCAGCGTTTCTCATGATGTACTCTGCATGTAAGTTAAATAAACAGAGTGACAGTATACAGCCTTGACGTACTCCTTTTCCCATTTGGAACCAGTGTGTTGTTCCATGTCCAGTTCTAACTGTTGCTTCCTGACCTGCGTACAGATTTCTCAAGAGGCAGGTCAGGTGGTCTGGTATGCCCATCTCTTTCAGAATTTTCCACAGTTTATTGTGATCCACACAGTCAAAGGCTTTGGCATAGTCAATAATGCAGAAATAGATGTTTTTTCTGAAACTCTCTTGCTTTTTCCATGATCCAGCAGATGTTGGCAATTTGATCTCTGGTTCCTCTGCCTTTTCTAAAACCAGCTTGAACATCTGGGAGTTCACGGTTCATGTATTGCTGAAGCCTGGCTTGGAGAATTTTAAGCATTACTTTACTAGCATGTGAGATGAGTGCAATTGTGCAATAGTTTGAGCATTCTTTGGCATTGCCTTTCTTTAGAAATGGAATGAAAACTGACCTTTTCCAGTCCTGGTGCCACTAATGAGTTTTCCAAATTTGCTGACATATTGAGTGTATCACTTTTACAGCATCATCTTTCAGGATTTGAAACAGCTCAACTGGAATTCCATCACCTCCATGAGTTTTCTTCGTAGTGATGCTTTCTAAGGCACACTTGACTTCACATTCCAAGATGTCTGGCTCTAGATTAGTGATCACATCATCATGATTATCTGGTTCGTGAAGATCTTTTTTGTACAGTTCTTCCATTCAATTTGTATGGAAATACAAAAAAAACCTTGAATAGCCAAAGCAATCTTGAGAAAGAAGAATGGAATTGGAGGAATCAACCTGCCTGACTTTAGGCTCTACTACAAAGCCACCGTCATCAAGACAATATGGTACTGGCACAAAGACAGAAATATAGATAAATGGAACAAAATTGAAAGCCCTGAGATAAATCCACACACCTATGGACACCTTATCTTTGACAAAGGAGGCAAGAATATACAATGGAGTAAAGACAATCTCTTTAACAAGTGGTGCTGGGAAAACTGGTCAACCACTTGTAAAAGAATGAAACTAGAACACTTTCTAACACCATACACAAAAATAATCTCAAAGTGGATTAAAGATCTAAATGTAAGACCAGAAACTATAAAACTCCTAGAGGATAACATAGGCAAAACACTCTCTGACATACATTACAGCAGTATCTTCTATGACCCACGTCCCAGAATATTGGAAACAAAAGCAAAAATAAACAAATGGGACCTAATTATACTTAAAAGCTTCTGCACAACAAAGGAAACTATAAGCAAGGTCAAAAGACAGCCTTCAGAATGGGAGAAAATAATAGCAAATTAAGCAACTGACAAACAACTAATCTCAAAAATATACAAGCAACTCCTGCAGCTGAGTTCCAGAAAAATAAACAACCCAATCAAAAAATGGGCCAAAGAACTAAATAGACATTTCTCCAAAGTAAACTTAAAAAATAAATACTAGCAAACTGGATCCAACAATACATTAAAAGGATCATATACCATGATCAAGTGGGATAAAACTATCTTTAAAATGGGGTTCTACTATCAGTTCAGTTCAGTTCATTTGCTCAGTCATGTCCCACTCTTTGCGACCCCATGAATCGCAGCCCGCCAGGCCTCCCTGTTCATCACCATCTCTCGGAGTTCACTCAGACTCACATCCATCGAGTCCATGATGCCATCCAGCCATCTCATCGTCTGTCGTCCCCTTCTCCTCCTGCCCCCAATCCCCAATCCCTCCCAGCATCAGGGTCCTTTCCAATGAGTCAACTCTTCACATGAGATGGCCAAAGTACTGGAGTTTCAGCTTTGGCATCATTCCTTCCAAAGAAATCCCAGGGTTGATCTCCTTTAGAATGGACTGGTTGGATCTCCTTGCAGTCCAAGGGACTCTCAAGAGTCTTCTCCAACACCACAGTTCAAAAGCATTAATTCTTCGGCACTCAGCCTTCCTCACAGTCCAACTCTCACATCCATACATGACCACAGGAAAAACCATAGCCTTGACTAGACTTTTAAACAATTTTCATTAGTGTGTCCAAGCTGTAATTACAGTTAAAACCAGCAAACAATCTAAATTCCCTATTCTGACCTTAGCACTGAAGAAAAAATGTGAGCGGACAAGCAGGGACAAAAAAGCGACAAAATTCAACAATATTTAGAAACCACAACAAAAGCTTTTTCTTCTTTGAAAAAGTAAATTATAACACAAGATACAAGTTTCCCTTTAAGGAGAGAATCAGACAATTAAAGCAAATCACTTAAAAGTACTTTTAAAATATTCATATATTGTTGCTACATAATTAATTACCACAATTCAGTAACTTAACACCAATTCTGCAGTTCTTATAGTTCTGTAGGTCAAAAGTCTGGACACAGTTCAACTGGCTTGTCTACTCATGGTTTCATCAGGCTGAAGTCAAGATGTTGGCTGGGGCTGAGGTGTCATATGCAGCTCAGAGTACTCTTTCAAACACATGTGGTTGTTGGTAGAATTCATTTCCCAGTAGCTGTAGAACTCACAGAGGTTGCCACCTTCAAGCATACCAGGAGAGCACTGGCTGCAGGTCTCAACCTGTTTGATTTTCAGACCCATTTTGAAAAGGGCTCACCTGATTAGCTCAGGCCCACTGAAATTCAAGGGGAAGTAATATACAGGGCGTGCACACTGGGAGCCATCTTATAACTCTGCCTACACAGATACTTGGCCATAACAGAAACTGAAGATACAGAAAATGTCCTACCATTTTCTGTAGGACAGAAAACTCTGTAGGAGTTCAACAAAGACCTATCTCCTACCTACTCAAGTTGAGACAAGCCTTCCAGTGAGACTAATGTTCTCTGTACTCTGTCATAAGGCAGTGGTTTTCTACTGAATTTTTCTGTCATTCAGTGCAAAAATATAAGTTATTTTATTGTCAACTCATTTATTTAGTCACCTGTTATGTAGAATTCTCTATGTCATCTATTAAAAACTATCAAAGGAGATTTTTAAACAATTACAGAAAGTCATGAAAATGAACAATACGGGAGATCATAGTGATCCCTACATTATGCCTACTGCTAATCACTGCAGTTGTATCTGAACTTTATTATATAATCAGTTCAGTTCAGTTGCTCAGTCGTGTCCAAAACTTTGTGACCTCAAGAATCACAGCACACCAGGCCTCCCTGTCCATCACGAACAGACTTTATTTTTGGAGCCCCAAAAATAAAGACACTGTTTCCACTGTTTCCCCATCTATTTGCCATGAAGTGACAGGACCAGATGCAATGATCTTCATTTTCTAAATGTTGGGCTTGAGGCCAACTTTTTCTCTCCTCTTTCACTTTCATCAAGAGACTCTTTAGTTCTTCTTCACTTTATGCCATAAGGGTGGGTCATCTGCATATCTGAGGTTATTGATATTCTCCCGGCAATCTTGATTCCAGCTTGTGCTTCTTCTAGCCCAGCGTTTCTCATGATGTACTCTGCATAGAAGTTAAATAATCAGAGTGATAATATACAGCCTTGACATACTCCTTTTCCTATTTGGAACCAGTCTATTGTACCATGTCCAGTTCTAACTGTTGCTTCCTGACCTGCATACAGGTTTCTCAAGAGGCAGGTCAGGTGGTCTGGTATTCCCATCTCTTTCAGAATTTTCCACAGTTTATCTATTATATATTATATAATAGACTCTGAGTTTTCCCACCAAAGAATCTTCCCACTCAGAGAAAGAGAAATGGTAAGGCAAAGAGAGAGCCAAAATTTACTAATAGCAATAAAGGAAAGAATGGCATAAAACCTTAGCTAAGAAGTATGAAGATTACAGGAAGGAAAAATATATATAGAGAGAGAGTTATGTGACTACTCAGTTCAGTTCAGTTCAGTAACACAGTCATGTGTGACTCTTTGTGACCCCATGAATTGCAGCACACCAGGCCTCCCTATCCATCACCAACTCCTGGACTTTACCCGAACTCATGTCCATTGAGTCAGTGATGCCATCCAACCATCTCATATTCTGTCATCCCCTTCTCCTGCCCTCAATCTTCCCTAGCATCAGGGTCTTTTCCAGTGAGTCAGCTCTTTGCATCAGGTGGCCAAAGTACTGGAGCTCCAGCTTCAATATCAGTCCTTCCAATGAACACCCAAGACTGATCTCCTTTAAGATGGACTGGCTGGATCTCCTTGTAGTCCAAGGGACTCTCAAGAGTCTTCTCCAACACCACAGTTCAAAAGCATCAATTCTTCAGTGCTCAGTTTTCTTTCTAGTCCATCTCTCACATCCATACATGACCACTGGAAAAACCATAGCCTTGACTAGACGGACCATTGTTGACAAAGTAATGTCTCTGCTTTTTAGTATGCTGTCTAATGCCACCTCACACCAAGAAGCTGTACTGAAGAAAGAAGGTAAGTGAATAAAATCCTTAAAATTCTGTCTGTGCATACTGCATGCTAAGTTGCTTCAGTTGTGTCCCACTCTGTGTGACCCCAAGGACTGCAGCCCACAGTCCTCTGTCCACAGGATTCCTCATGCAAGAGTACTGGAGTGTGTTGCTGTGCCCTCCTCCAGGGGATCTTCCCAACCCAGGGATCAAACCAGTGTCTCTTATGTCTCCCACATTGGCAGGCAGGTTCTTTACCACTAGTGCCATCTGAGAAGCCCAAAACTCTGACTGTGCTGTACTTAGTCATGTCCAACTCTTTACGACCCCATGCACTGTAGCCTGCCAGGCTCCTCTGTCCATGGGGATTCTCCACGCAAGGCTGTTGGTGTAGGTTTCCTTGCCCTCCTCCAGGGGATCTTCCCAACCCAGGGATGGAACCCAGGTCTCCCGTACTGCAGGCAGATTCTTTACCATCTGAACCATCAGGGAAACCCAAGAATACTGGAGTGGATAGCCTGTCCCTTCTCTAGGGGATCTTCCTGACCTAGGAATCAAACTGGAGTCTCCTTGCATTGCAGGTGGATTCTTTACCAGTTGAGCCACCAGGGAAGCCCAAAATTCTGACTATTACCATCCTCTTTGGAGAGAAGCAAATTGGCGTGATAAGAAACTAGTGTTTAAAAAAAAGTAATGAAAAACTATCATGTACCAATTGTACACAATTTCAGCAAAGATTTGAGGGGCCACCATAATTTGCTCTTTTTTAGGACACTGGGATGAACCAGGACACACCAAGATTTGGAAGGGGTAACCCTTAGCTAACTGGAAAGTGCTCTGGTACCGGACATGGATGAGAGGTTAGAATAAAGATCAGTCCTCTAGGAAAGGCCACACTTGACTGCAGTGAAGTCCACTCCCTTCGCTTCCCTCAACTCTACACCTTTTTCAAGCCACAGAGAAGTAGATACAGTAAATAGTAGCCTAAAGGATAAAATTAACTAAATCAAACGGGAATGAATATCAAGAAGAGTTCAACCACACTGTGTCAGAAGAAACATTCAGTTTTAAGTAACCCATGAATGAGCAAGATGAGGAAAAAAAGAAAACAGTATAATGACTATATAAACATACGACAAAAATAACCCCAGTGAAAGAAGCAACTGACTATGCCCAAGACTGTTGAAAAACAAAGTTCAAAAAGAAAACACAACTCCCAGAATATAAGCTGTTTTCCTATAAATACTTTTCACTGTGAAAGACCTTAACAAGTATATGTTATCACTAAAGCAGAGGCTCAAAGATGAGATTTTAAAATAGAACACGACACAAAAGAGGACCATAAGGTAAGGAAATAAATTGAGGTCAAAACACCACCACTGTAGGTCTAATAGATAATTAGAAGCAACTGGGAAGAGAATAGACAGGCTTGACAAGCTAATCAGTGGCATGAAATAAAGGCTTGAGGTAATAATGATAATAAAATACAGCGGGAAATTTTTATTCAAGCAATTAAAGAGACGATAACCAACATACAAAGCGAATATAACATAAAGATCACTTATGCTCCCAAAGAAAAGAACACAACAAATGTAAACAACCAAATGTAAACAGAGGTGCAATATGTAAAAAGTATACAAAGATACAGGATATTTTCCTTAGTGCAAGAGCTGAATGCTATTATCTAAACGACACATAATATAGTTGGAAGAAGTGACAATTATTATCAAAAAGACCTATCCAAGTAAAGTCACTAAACTTCAAAACATGGGAAGAAGTATGCAGACATCTGAAGTGAAAAAAGAAACTGAAAAATATGCAAGGGGAAAATAATTGAGCTGATTCTCAACAGCACCATCCCATAACAGGACATACTCAAAAATATCCAGAAAGATATGAATGTACAATAATATTCTACCTGCTATTAAAGGTTATGAAATCAACAAGGATACTTTCTCAAACATGAAAACACTGGTGGGGGGCACAGGGTGGAAATAGTTCCCTTTGGGGGAGGAAAACCAAAATTCATCCAGTCAAAAGATCAATCAAATTAGAGAAATTAGAACCATGATTCTAAACCATGGTTATCACTGAGCCTGTTTAAACGTAGAAACTAACACCTGTGGGAATTACATTAGAAAAACAGAATGTAAATTTTACAAAGTAAAATAATATAAATCACAACCGGGAGCTGAGGGAAATGGCATATGATATAGTGTTAGAGTTCTAATAATGTCCATTCTCACAGTAGGGCACAACTAACATTGTCTAAAATTTTAACATAGAGTTTATATAAATCCAGTTTCTTGACAGTTTTCGTATTTTCCCTCATACTCTTCATACAATCTTTTAGGTACTACTAGCTCTGCAATTAATAAAGATCTTAAAGGTCTTTTTTTCTTTTCTTTTAAATTCAAGTAAACTCAGTTTTAATATTGTGAAAAAATGGATAATATTATTTCGTTCTTAAAAGTTTTTATCTATCAACTTTCTATCTAGCTGCCTGTAGAGTCAGCCAATCAGAGAGCCAGCCATCCTTCTAAGTGGATGGTAAAAGAGTCTGCCTACAATGAGGGAGACCTGGGTTCGATCCCTGGGTGGGGAAGATCCCTGGAGAAGGAAATGGCAACCCACTCCAGTATTCTTGCCTGGAAAATCCCATGGACAGAGGAGCCTGATAGGTTAGAGTCCATGGGGTCGCAAAGAGTCGGACATGACTGAGCGACTTCACTTCACTTCACTTCAAGAATAGACAACCTAAAGACGCAGACAAAAATAACATAACAGACTTGCGGACATGGGCCGTGCGGGATGAGAGGGTGGTAGATGAGAGGGTAGGACGCACTGATACAGTAGCATTGAAACATATACACTGCTATATGTAAAATGAGACAGCCAGTTGGAATTTGCTGTATGACACAGAGAGCTCAAACCCAGAGCTCTGTGACAACCTAGAGGTGTATAATGGTGTGGGAAGGGGGAGAAAGGTTCAAGAGGAGGGGACATATGTATGCCTATGGCTGACTCATGTTGATGTATAGCAGAAATCAACACAATATTTTAAAGCAATCATCCTCCAATTAAAAATAAATAAATTTTCAAAAATAAAGTTAAAAAAAGAAAGACATCTAAAATGATGCTCACCAAATGTTAACAAGGGCTTTTTCTTTTTTCAACCTCTGCAGAGGGAGAGTTCAGATGATCTGTTGCTTTATTTGCATCTTTTATTTGTATGTTTTACAACTGCTTGAAATTTTTATAATAAGCACATTTAATTTTCACAAAATTAAATTATTTCTCTAAAATATAGCAAAGCCTTGTAAAAAATAATGATTTCAACCAGTTGTTTCATTCACCCGCCGGTTGGTCTCTTAAGAATCCCTCCAGGAACTTGGCAAGTTTGGAATTAACAGTTAATTTAACCATATTCACTTTCTGAGAAATTTTGGCAAATTATCTATTCTCTTTGAATTCTCACTAACTTCTTGGACTGTGAAGTAAATCGAAGAGGAAGCCAGTTCTAAGCATCCTAACACTATAATCTCCTAATGAGCCATGGTGGACTACAGACGGCTACGTATTCTTTGCCCCCTCTCGAGAGGTAAACTCTTCCCTCTCCTTTATTCTGAGCTCTCCCTGTGACTTCTCTTTACCATCAGAGAGTGGGGCAAGTGATAATGTATAACTTCTGAGGCTGAGCCTTAAGAGATCTGCAGCTTCCACCTTCACCGCTTGGAAAACTCCGTCTTGGGAGTCCACTATGTTGCAAGGAGGCCACAGCTACCCCTGTTAAGAAAATTAGTGCCATGTAGGGGAGCACCGGGGAGTCAGACATCTAAGCGAAGCCTTCCTGGACCTTTCATTCCAGCCTAGACAGCAGCTGAGTGCAGTCAAGTGAATAATCCCACATGATGCCATTGAGAGTCAATAACTACCCACATTCCTGAAACAGGAAATNAATTTGAAGACAGAACTAAAGCGACAGGTCTCAAAGAGCAAGAGACAATATTTAGACCTGTTTCCCCATCACCTCACAACCATCCGTAAGATTTGTCCCGTCTCTAAAAGCATCAGAATCTTTTGATTCAGCTTCAAGGCCACATGTTTTTAGGGGGTGTCAACTTGCTTCTGATGGATGTCCCCAAATGCAAGCAATTTTGATGTAGGTGGAAGGACAGTGAGAACCTTCATAATAATCATGTTGTTCTTTTCAACTCCTATTAACCTGGATTTTGTTTAAGAGGTTTCCAATTAGCTTCTTGAATCTGCACAGTTAACCTTTTCTGAGCTTTTCTCTGCAGATTCTCTCTCTCTCTCTCTCCAAGCCCTCAGCCCTCATTCCTGCCCATGGAGCCTCATAGGAATAGCTGGAATCCAGCCTCCTGAACAGCTCCTGAACATGGGATAATTGCAATATAATTAATGAATTAAAAAGAATGAAATGTTTTAAGTGCTTTAAATATTCCCTTTCCTATAATTATCTACAAGAAACATGTTCATTAACAATCTTGTGCTGACAGCCCCCAGGCTCTGGATGAGCTAGCTCAGCTTCCAATAAGAAAATGAATTGATGACCTCTCCATCACAGACCATCGCAACTTCCACGGGGAGAGGAGAGGCCGTAGCAGAACCACCATTTGGACAGTGGTTGGCCAGATCAGACTCTCTCTTCGCCTAGGGTCTCAGCGCACCTTGACTAGTCTCACACACTGAGGACATCCTCTCTGCCTGTCTCCCCAGATTTGTTTTGCAGAAACACAATGCTCGTCGGTCCCTGATAAGTATCTTATATCTCCTATTGTCGTCCCCTTGCCTTCAGCTAGAAAAGAGCTGAATCCTTAATTCACAGAAATATATTAATGACTCAGATCCTTTAATCCTCTGCCTTGCCATCAGGAGTAACATCATCTATGATGAGGAGCCAGAAAGTATTCAGATCCACAGGGCATACCTGACATACATGCCTGCGGCCTTTTGACCATTTCTATTAAGAGGGAATATTCTATTAAGTAAAAATTGGTATCTTACAGAGTAGAATTTAAAACACACATGAATTTTAAAAGATAAAGCATTATACTCTGAAAAACCATGCTGATGGGCACTGCTTCAGACTGGATCCCCAAATTCTCCAGGGGTACTGGGCCACTGACCACATCACTGGAGACATTTGTTATTACGTATGGGCTAATGAGATACCCCTGCAATAGGTATTCAGTGGCAGCCCAGGGCAAGTAATCTTATACTGTGGAATTTCCATCAATGTGGCAGTTTCTAAGAGGGGCACTGGGGGACAGGGTCACATCCCAGAACCCCATCAGTTTATTTACTTATTCCACATATGAGTTTCCCAAATGCGCAAGGTAATAAGCCAGGTCTAGTATAGAATATGTTGATGAATGACACAAGGGCTGTGTATTCCAAGATTTTATAGAGTAGTGGGGGAGATAAGATTTCTATCTATAAATAACTATAACAGAGACAGGGCTAGGAAGTGTGAGAGAGGAGAAATAAAGGTGCTGTGGAGGGCCAGGGGAGGCAGATCTTATCTGCAGTTCAGGGGATCTGAGACCGTGTCGTGGAGGAGGAAGATTTTCAGCTGGAACTGGAAGGACAAGTAGTGTCTGGAAGGGCAGAGACGGTGCAGGAGGATGGTTTCTTCAACACCAAGAAACCATCCTTAGCAAAGGGCCCAGAGTCTGAAGTGGGGAAGCAGTGGTTGGGCCAGGACTGACCAGGGATGGGACAGTGGAGGCTAAATGTATAGCCGGGGTGTAGCTGCAAGGAAGCAATGCCGAAACTAAACTTTAGGAGGAGTATGTGAAGGCGTTGACAGCGCAGGCACTAGGGTGAGCTGCTTGCAGATTTTTGGCTTATGAGTCAAAGAATCTTGGTGTTTCAGAAAGATAGCCCCGCTGCCCAGAGAAGCGCCATCTAGGTGTGTGGAGTGAGAATGGGGGTCGGAAATCAGGGTAGCAAGTTGGTGAAAGAATCCGTGCAGGCAATAAAGGAGTGAGTGGTCAACACCGCATACAATTCTACCATCTCCACTGTACACACAGGAGGACTCAGGCTGCCGTTGTACCTTGGAACAAATACAGATTGAAGAGTAGAAAAACTGCGCAGTGGAGTCACAGGGCATACTGAAAAGGGCTGAAAGTTATTCAGAAACCCGATCTGTTTATATAAGCAAGCCATCTGAGTATATATTTTTNAATCAGGGTAGCAAGTTGGTGAAAGAATCCGTGCAGGCAGTAAAGAAGGAGTGAGTGGTCAACACCGCATACAATTCTACCATCTCCACTGTACACACAGGAGGACTCAGGCTGCCATTGTACCTTGGAACAAATACAGATTGAAGAGTAGAAAAATTGCGCAGTGGAGTCAGGGCATACTGAAAAGGGCTGAAAGTTATTCAGAAACCCGATCTGTTTATATAAGCAAGCCATCTGAGTATATATTTTTGAGGTGGTGGAAATTGATCACCAATAAAATATTTATTGAAGATCTTTGGAATGCCTATGAAATTCCGTTTGGGGTACAGGCACTTAGAGGCAGGCTGGTGGGGAATGCTGATTAGAGAAATTAGGCAGGCCACAGATTTGAGCAGCTATCAATATAACAAAATGAGTTGAGACAAGTGGGCCCTTTAAGAGTTTGTTGATGTCAGGACAGGAAAGGGTCTGGGGATGCTACGTTCAGGCGCCTTTGTCACAGTCCCTGAAGTGGGCATTGCACAGAGTTCATGGCAGGCAAAGATGATCAGTTGGCCACAGAGACAGAAGCAGCTATTTCCAAGCCCTCAGGCAACTCCAGAAGCTTTGCACCGCCCTGCCAGTTTGAAGTCAACTGGATGCTTCTCAGTCCTCTTAAGCCCAGGACAAACTGTGCTGTGAGCTTTCTTGTTTTTCCAAAGGGCCCATATTTATTCCTTTATTTGAACCAGCACGATCCTTATATCCTCAAGACGGTGTGGTCTCTGAATTAAAATGGGGGGTTAAGACTCCGCATCTCACAAGGTCAACAGAATATGGCTTCTGGAGTCAGGGCCGATTGAATTGACTCCCTCCCGCTCTTTTTTAATTTCTTACTGTCTTTTACTGATTGGTAAATTTGGTAAGTTTCCTAAAATCTCTGAGGTTCGGTATCCTTATCTTTGAGCTGATATTATGATAGCATTTGCCTTCAGGGCTCATTGTGTGGGTTAGATGATGCACGAGGTCATTAAACAGAGAGCCTGGTGTTCATTGACTGCTCAGCAAAGTTCCTTACTATTCTTCTAATTATCATAGCGGTTTCTGGTGTGCGGTTCTCAGACTGTCTGGCAAGTTAGTCCTTAAGGAACTGTATCACCGTCTCATAATTTTCCTATCTAGGCATTGCCTCAGTTATGACTTCTTGGAGCTTTTTAATTTGTATCTTAAGGGACTAAACCCACACTCTGTTCTTGGGAAGTTAAGTGTATATTCTACTTAATATTATTTGAGGGTAAGTGACAGAAATTCCAAGTGGCCGAAGCAAAAAGAGAATGTATGACGTTACATAGCACACTTCAAGGATTACTGGAGAAGCTCAAGCTGAGTTTGAGGAATCTTGGGTTTTGGATGTCTGTGCTCTGACTTCCTCTGTTGCTAACCATCAGGAGGTCAAGATAGCCCCCAGCAAATTCAGACTCACATTCTACCGCTTGAGCAACCTTTGAAGAAAGATGCCCATTGGCTTGACTTGGCTCTCCTGCCCACCCCAAGTCATCTTCTGTGGCTAGGTGACATGAATAAACTAGTTAGTCAGGCCTGGTTTCTGTTCCCATCTTTGGAGCCAGAGGCTGAAATGAACCTCTTACACCCCATGCACTTTAGCATAACATGGGGTTGGTTTCTAGTACTATGGTTCTTCAAGTGTGGTCACTGGACCAGTAACATCAATATTCTCTAGAAGATACCTAGGAATATAAATTCTCAAACACTCTCCCAGCTTTTAAAGATCAGAAACGCTAAAGGTAGGTTCAGGAACCGTGTTTTAATAAGCCTTCCATGTGATTCTGATATATGATCAAATTTAAGAATCATCATTCTAGAAGAAAGGGTATAAAAATTTTCCAGAAAAAAGCAAGAAGGAGCAAGCAGCAACAACTGGTGCCTTTTGCAGTTTGCACCCCAGTAAATTACCATGCTTATTTTATAGAAGAGGAATCTGAGAGTCCAGGAAATCCTGGACTAGAGCAAGGCCTCATGTCTAAGAAGCCCAGAGCCAGCCTCAGATATTCTGTTTCCTAATCTAGCACTCCTTTCACCAAAGCACTGTAAAAGAAAAGGAGAGAAGAAATTCCTGCCACGAGGCATACATTGCAGCTGACTGTGTAGCTGTTCATTTTTTAAGACACTTTTTTCACCTAAGTGACCACTACCTAATAGCGGATTGCCCAGTGCATCTTTAAGACAGAAGCTTCCCTCCTGCCCTGGAGGCACTAAGGCCCTGAGAAGTGACAGGTGCGTCAGGTAGCCGTCCCATTCTGTTACCTTCTCATATCCCAGGATATTTCCCGTGCCCAGAGGTTCTGCACAGCCCAGTGACATGGTTATCTGCAGGTGTTACTGACTCCAGGGCCGAGTTATTCGTATTTTGCATTTGAAAATCTTCTCCCAGTTGAGGTCAAATGAAATGACCTTTGCACAACAAACCAGATTGAAGTCAACAAGGATTTATCGAGCAGGGAGTGCGTGGCCAGTGTTGTTGGTCACGGCTGAGCTTTCGAGGGAAGGAGGAAGCACAGGCGCTTCCCCCAGGGAGATCCCGATTCTGCCTGGCAGGTGAGATGAACAGGCGTGAGACGATCAGACAATTTTACCGGCACTCTTATCCTTCTGCGGTGTTATGGTGTGCCCAGGACCTGAACCTTCTTTCCGTGTTTGAGGAGTTTTCCATCTGAGAAATCTTGATGAGAAACAGTCTGTGTCCTGCTTTAGAAGTAGAAAAAAACTAGATATAAACTTTCTTATTAACCCAGAAAAGGAGAGCATGGCTTGCCAATCAGAGGTACCCGCCTGGGTGTAGTGGCATAGGAGGGAAAAGACTGAG
>SJYW01035309.1:120266-150169 GCA_006410735.1 Raphicerus campestris | reverse complement strand
ATACCTAGGAATATAAATTCTCAAACACTCTCCCAGCTTTTAAAGATCAGAAACGCTAAAGGTAGGTTCAGGAACCGTGTTTTAATAAGCCTTCCATGTGATTCTGATATATGATCAAATTTAAGAATCATCATTCTAGAAGAAAGGGTAGAAAAATTTTCCAGAAAAAAGCAAGAAGGAGCAAGCAGCAACAACTGGTGCCTTTTGCAGTTTGCACCCCAGTAAATTACCATGCTTATTTTATAGAAGAGGAATCTGAGAGTCCAGGAAATCCTGGACTAGAGCAAGGCCTCATGTCTAAGAAGCCCAGAGCCAGCCTCAGATATTCTGTTTCCTAATCTAGCACTCCTTTCACCAAAGCACTGTAAAAGAAAAGGAGAGAAGAAATTCCTGCCACGAGGCATACATTGCAGCTGACTGTGTAGCTGTTCATTTTTTAAGACACTTTTTTCACCTAAGTGACCACTACCTAATAGCGGATTGCCCAGTGCATCTTTAAGACAGAAGCTTCCCTCCTGCCCTGGAGGCACTAAGGCCCTGAGAAGTGACAGGTGCGTCAGGTAGCCGTCCCATTCTGTTACCTTCTCATATCCCAGGATATTTCCCGTGCCCAGAGGTTCTGCACAGCCCAGTGACATGGTTATCTGCAGGTGTTACTGACTCCAGGGCCGAGTTATTCGTATTTTGCATTTGAAAATCTTCTCCCAGTTGAGGTCAAATGAAATGACCTTTGCACAACAAACCAGATTGAAGTCAACAAGGATTTATCGAGCAGGGAGTGCGTGGCCAGTGTTGTTGGTCACGGCTGAGCTTTCGAGGGAAGGAGGAAGCACAGGCGCTTCCCCCAGGGAGATCCCGATTCTGCCTGGCAGGTGAGATGAACAGGCGTGAGACGATCAGACAATTTTACCGGCACTCTTATCCTTCTGCGGTGTTATGGTGTGCCCAGGACCTGAACCTTCTTTCCGTGTTTGAGGAGTTTTCCATCTGAGAAATCTTGATGAGAAACAGTCTGTGTCCTGCTTTAGAAGTAGAAAAAAACTAGATATAAACTTTCTTATTAACCCAGAAAAGGAGAGCATGGCTTGCCAATCAGAGGTACCCGCCTGGGTGTAGTGGCATAGGAGGGAAAAGACTGAGCTAAAAGTTCATCATGGTGGCAGAAGCGACCTCTGCCCGTCTCCAGGGCACTGGTGACGGAGATGCCAGAGGTGGTGCCAGAAGCCCTGTGCTGAGGGCGTGGGTGATGCAAGTGCTGAAGCCTCAGTTAAAACTGGAGCTGCCATCGCTACCAGACTGCCGATGCTGGCTCAGGGTTTTTGAGGGGTGGACTCCCTCGGTTTTCCAGACCTCCCCAGCAACGCTGTGAATTGCTCAATCTCCTTCCAATCGCCGCCTGCTGGGCCTAAGTTTCACGGGAGTCAGTTTCGGTCGCTAGGCCCTCCGTCCCGGCTCAGGAGCGCCGCCTCCTCTCATTCCCCAGCACACTCCGCTGCCTCCCGCCGCGGGCTTTGTGCGGCTCTTCCTTCTTCCCAGGCCCCGTTTCTCCCCTTGCCGTCCATTCTCTGTACCTAGTTAACCACTCCTCGCCCTCTGATGCTCCAGACCCTGGCCTGAGCACCTTTCTTCAGGGCATCCTCCCCTGAGTTCCTGGAGTACCTCTCCACTCTCAGCAGCCCCTGCACGCCGTCTCTGAGACACTATCCGAGTTTTTGCTTTGTCTTGTCTTGTTTCCAAACGTGCAGCTATTCGTTTCTGTCTGTCCTTAAACTTGGTCTAGGCCACCCAAGGATAAAGACTGTCTTTTGCTCACTGTTGTATCACTATTGTCTCAGACAGGTTTAGGCACTTAGAAGCTGTGTGCTTTCTGGAGCTGTTGAATAGCAGGGGCAAATGAAAGCTGTTAGGATGGGTGGAATACACTGTAAATAAAAGTACTTCTGAAAGCACTGTGAAACCAGAGCGGCCAGAGAAAGCTTCCCAAAATAGATGGAGCTTGAGTTGAATCTTTGTGTATTTATGGAATCTGGACTGGGGAGGACAGGGTGAGCACATCCAGATTCACAGAACAGCATCGTGGCAAGAGGAGGAAAGGGCTTCCTGGGTGGCTCAGATGTAAAGAATCTGCCCGCAAGGTAGGAGACCCCGGTTTGATCCCTGGGTCTGGAAGCTCCCCTGGAGAAGGGAATGACAACTCACTCCATTGTTCTTGCCTGGAGAATTCATGGGCAGAGGAGCCTGGTGGGCTACAGCCCGTGGGGGCCGCAAAGAGTTGTTCACAACTGAGCGCCTAACACACGCTTAGAGGAGAAGTGAGCGATTTGCCTGCTGTAGCAGGGCTCCGTGCAGGAGATGTGTAATAGGTTAAGTCACGTAGGTAAAAGGGTAAATTTTGATAGTTTTTTTTTATTAAAGGAAACGAATCCTGTCTCTTCTGTCTTTAAACTGTTTGGTTCTAGTGAGGTGCGTTATCCTTTGAATCTCAACTTCTCCATTTGTGAAATGAGAATAGCATTTGGTCCATGATTTCCTTGGAGTGGAGTATATGGTGAAGTCATTTCCGATGTTCCTTCTGAAAAATCAAACATGATAATCTCCTGCTAGGAACCCTTCAACGGCACAGTTTCCTGCAGGACAAAGCCTGAGAGCCGTAGCCAGGTCTCAAGGTTCTCAGTCATGGGCCTTACACCTGTTTCTCCAATCTGGCTTCCTCTTGATCCATCTTCAGCATTTCCCCAAGGTCTTTCACACCTCTTGTGTTTGTACATGCTTTTCCCCTCGACCGTGATACCTTTCTCTTTCAACCATTTCCCTTCCTAGTCCATCTGATGAACTTACATTAATTATCCATTTAAAACTAGCTTATGGTCATATCATCCTCTATTCACTCAAATTTAACCATCTTGACTCCCTTTAGAGTTTATATACATGTTGATGATTAGCTTTTTCACAAGATTAGCTTTTCCAGCACTCTCTTTGTGCCTGGAACACAGCAGATACACACCAAATGTGTGTGTGTGTGTTTGTGTGTGCTTGTGTGTTAGTCACTTAGTAGTATCCCACTCTTTACAACCCCATGAACTGTAGCCCTCCAGGCTCCTCTGTCCACGGGATTTCCTATGTAAGAATATTGGAGTAGATAGCCATTCTCTTCTCCAGGGGATCTTCTTGACCCAGGGTTCAAACTCAGGTCTCCTGTGTTGCAGGCAGATTCTTTACTGTCTGAGCCACCAGATTGGTGTATTAAATCAAATCTAGCATAAGAACCAGAGAAGGCAATGGCACCCCACTCCAGTATGCTTGCCTGGAAAATCTCATGGATGGAGAAGCCTGGTAGGCTGCAGTCCATGGGGTCGGGAAGAGTCGGACATGACTGAGTGACTTCACTTTCATTTTTCACTTTCATGCATTGGAGAAGGAAATGGCAGCCCACTCCAGTGTTCTTGCCTGGAGGATCTCCGGGACAGGGGAGCCTGGTAGGCTACTGTCTATGGGGTCGCACAGAGTCTGACACAACTGAAGCTACTTATCAGCAGCAGCATGAGAACTACTGAAAGATAGACACATTCATGTACTAAACATTTGGTGTGTGTCTATTATATTGTAATTAAACATTAAGGATCAATAGTAATGGTGGTGACTTTTGTGGTACTAGAACCACAAAGACTTGTGACATCTTGATGATGGAAGGGAATTGGGGAGTGCCTAATTCAATCACTCTGATGTCAGATAAGGCAACGGAGGTCTAAGGATTTAGGAGTTTGTTTAAGGCCACCAAGTAATTCATAGCAGAGAAATACAAGAATTGACTTCATGTGATCCTTAGCTTGGGAATAAATCCATCTCCCAATGTGTTTTCATGGTTATTATAATTATAACCTTTTAGCCTTATAGGTTAGCTCCTATTTTTATAGCTCTAGCTAATGTTATGAGGGATTAAAATTATTTTTTTCCTATCTTTATTATTACATTATGTGGCTGCAACTAAGTCACAGCCTGTGCTTTCCCCTGTTTTTAAGATAAGTACACAAAAATTGACTTCCTAATATTTGAAGCATTTATAAATTATAAATTCAGCAAATCTCCATTTCCACTCACCCCCTTTCCTGCTGCAGCAATTCAGGAGCCATTTGGTGGTGATTTGTAAATCTTCAAACCTGTAACAGGAGAATGGATAATTCTAAGTGTGCGTCCAAAAGAAATAGTTTGCCTCACATGGAACAATGAGCCGCCCTGTAATTGAATCGAAGACCTGAGACGGCATGAATGAGATCATGTCTGTAAAATGGTCTGAGCTCCTCAGAGGCAGCCACTCCATAAATATAAGGTAGCGCTGTTCTAGCGTTTGTAACCCCACATAATATGAGCACTACTCGCTATGAGAGGAAAATAGCCTGTGCAGGGCTCCATAAATAAAAGCTTCTGTGCTCGCTTAGCTTCGAGCTTTGCTCTGGCCTCTGGGCCAGTCATTTACCCTGTTTTCCATCTTCCCACTAAAAATAGCATGAAAATGTTGGAAAGAATTCAGCAAAATGTGCCATCCATTCAGTAATTCATCCAATGTTTATGGTGCGCCTAGTACATGAGAGCTGTATGCGGGTCCTCAGTAGCTTGATGGAGTCTCTGTCCTCGAAGTCTTATCCCTGGTCCTCCCTCTGGTGCCAAGAAGCTCTGGTCCCAGGCCCCAAGTGATTATTTCTTCCACATTGAACCTCTTCCTGGTGCGCTCAGAGCCCACACTGGTGCAAATATTTTGCAGGTGATTTCAGAAGATGCTCAAAAATGGGAACTATTTCCATTTTTTGTCCTACCCCCACCCCCAAAAAAAGTCTTGCTGAGAAAGCAAGTGCTGTGATACAGGGATAAACGTAGACTACTCATCCCGTTATTGACTCAGCCGATATTTACAGAGCTCAGGACTGTGTNCATTTTTTGTCCTACCCCCACCCCCAAAAAAAGTCTTGCTGAGAAAGCAAGTGCTGTGATACAGGGATAAACGTAGACTACTCATCCCGTTATTGACTCAGCCGATATTTACAGAGCTCAGGACTGTGTTCAGAAGCCCTTGACTTCAGTCCTGGTTCTGAGAATGACCTACCCAGGAAACTTACAGCTTCCTCCTCTTTGAAATGCTGGCAATATGTGTCTCCAACTATGAAGTTTCAGAGAGTTGTCATTGGTAGTCATCCTCCTTCTATCCTTCTAATAACACATATTAAATAGCTCTTTACTCCCAGAAAACCTCACATTCACTAGTCTACTATACATGCCCAGATGACCTGTGGTCCCTGTCATCATCAAGAAGCTTTTATTGTAGCTAAGAAGACAAGACCTATACCCAAAGGTATATATCCAGAAAACCGTAATATTCATCCATTTATGATAAATACCAATATAGGACCTTCTACATAAAAATGCTAAGTGTTTATGGATGAATGACCCACTGAGTTAATCAAATAATTCAAGAAACATTTGTCAAGCATTATTGAGTTCTTGGCCTTGCATGCTGCAAAAATTGTCAGAAGTTGGACCTGTTCTTAATGGGGTGACCTGAAAAGGCTTCACTGAGGAGGTGATGTTTGAGTTTGCAAAGGTCAGGTTCCATGCAAGCGGGGACTTCCTTTCATTTGCTGTGTCCCTGCCCCCAAGCCAGTGCTCACCATGTGTGGATCCACTCTGTGTATTTATTCAGTGAATGAGTGAATGCAGTCACAACGGCCAGGTAACAAGTGCACGTGATGAGTGAAAGCCGAGCTGACTCTCTCCTGACACAGCTACCCGTGTGCAAGTCCAAGGGGCTCCACGCAGCTCCAGGGCCACACGTGCAGCCCTTCACCTTGATGGCCTTCAGCAGCATCGTTTGCGATCCTGCATGTGCGCTGGAGATTTTCCTGGGCTCTCTCCTAGATTTGATTGTCTTAGATTCAGAGTCTGAAGGAAGAAGTGAAGTCGCTCAGTCGTGTCCAACTCTTTGCGGCCTCATGGACTGTATCTTACAAGACTTCTCTGTCCATGGAATTTCCAGGCAAGAGTACTGGACTGAGCTGCTATTTCCTTCTCCAGGGGATCTTCCTGACCCAGGGATTGAACCTGGGTCTCCTGCATGGCAGGCAGACTCTTTACCATCTGAGCCACCAGGGAAGCCTCCTAGAGTCTGATGGATGGGAAAGGAACTGGGAACTCATGATTGGATCATGACGCCACAGCCCAGAATTTGCCAGCATTTATCCAGGACACTAATGGAACTGATCTCTGAAACACGTCCACACCTCGCCAGTGGCTTTTGGCCACCTCCACCCTTCAGGGTTCTTGAGGCCTCCGTCAGCANCTTCTCTTTCCTAAACATGGCAGATGCTGTCAGAGAGGAAAGCAGTCACTATTTTCTGCTTATATAGGAAAGGTTCAATTCCCTTTGGAATTTAATTTTCTTAGAATTCTTTGAGACCATGGTCCTCTAATTTCTTTTAAAGATATATGAGATTTTTTTTTGGATAGTTTTAGTTGTTGAAACAATAATGTGTCCTGACCACCCATATTCAAATCAGAAGTAGAATTCTCTATGGCTATCATTATGGTTTTACTCTGAGACTTCTTCATGGAAGGGCTGGGATATTTATTGTCTTGTGAGGTTTGGCTGCAATAGATATTTTTAGTAAGTTCTCATGGTCTCAGTATATTAGTTATTGCTGGTAAGACACATCATACTCTGAGTGGGAGTGGTTTTACAAGAAGTATTTATTTTTCTTACTTATGAACCTTTGTGTTGGCTGTGGTTAGACTGGTGGCATCTGAGCTTGGCTTTACACAAAGGATTGGATTCAAGCATAATCCACAGACTCTCACATTCTGTTTGGCCAATTGGGGTATGCGTTTCTTATGTTGGGTCTAAGATGATCAACAGAACCATGATATATTAGCAAATTTAATTTGCTTGCTATTGGCACATCTNACACAAAGGATTGGATTCAAGCATAATCCACAGACTCTCACATTCTGTTTGGCCAATTGGGGTATGCGTTTCTTATGTTGGGTCTAAGATGATCAACAGAACCATGATATATTAGCAAATTTAATTTGCTTGCTATTGGCACATCTGCCTACATTCCATTGGTCAGGCCAGGTCGCTGTGCCAAGGTCAACATTAATGGGACCTTAGGGAAGCAGATTCCACCAAGGATAAAGCATATGGGTGCTATCTTTTTACAGGGGAATAAAGAATTTGAAGACATATTTCAGTCTACCATGTTAGGGTAGGAAAATCAAGGCACAGTCACATTAAGAAAAGCCTGTTAAAAAAAAAACCCACACAACTCTAAGCCCCTCATCCATAAAAGGAGCCCCTGACATTTTTTGCACTAACCTTTCTATACTGAGATCGTGTATGACAATTCTCACCAGAGAGAGAAAAAGAGAAGAATAGATTTGAGACAGATAAAGCCAAGATGCTGACCTTGCTCCAGCTGGAAATGCTCCTCTCACCTGTTCTTCCTTATTCAGATGCTAATGGACAAGTGAGTCTATTAAGAAAAAGGAAACCCAGGTGCCTCATGAAACAACCCAACCAGAGTAGCCCAGAAGACTCACAGAATTGTTGCAGTTGGCTGCATGCATCTCTATCTGCACCTTAGTCTTTGCCTGCATATAGTAGTTCTCAAACTTTAGCAAGCAGCAAAATTACTTGGAAGGCTCATTAATCAGAGTCCTGGACCATAACCACAGAGTTCCTAATTTAGTTGGTCTTGGGTGGAACCCAATTTTCATTTCAAACAAGATTTCAGCTGATGTTGATGTTGCTTGTCTGGAAGCTACAGATTGAGGACAATTTCCATAGGTCATAAATCCTCCAAAGCAGAGACATTTCATTTCTCCTGAGAACTATGGAAAGGCTCCTTCATCCTTGAGTAGCCTTGATCTTCTGCCAGGGCTCCTGATGGGCTGAGGATATTCATCAGGCAAAAGCGTGTGAAGCTGCAGGTTGGCTTGGTAAGACTAGCCCTGTGTTAGCATTGCTAGTCCGTTTGTGCTATTAACCTGCTTTGCAACACGCCATTTTATCTCTCTGGGTCTAGGTTCCTCATATGCTAAAGAAACCTAGGGGTGGTTCTTCAGTCACAATGTTGTGTCCGATTCTGCGACCCCATGGACTGTAGCCCACCAGGCTTCATACAATTTCCCAGGCAAGAATACTAGAGTGGGTTGCCATTTCATTCTTGGAAAAAAAAAGTCTAAGCACTGGATAACTAGTTGATTAAAAAAATCCTTTATTCAAAAAATAAATACATAAAAATTTAAAAAGAAATTCTTCATTCCATAATTATTTAATTTTATTGTCATGCTCTGTGTAGCTATAACGTTGGATAATTTCTTAAATTTTGCAAGTCTCAAAATTTTTCTTTTTTTATTATCCTTCTCCCACTACCCCCTTTCCCTTTTGATAATAAGTTTCATTTTCTATGTCTGTAAGTCTTTTTCTGTTTTGTAAATATCAATAAGTTCATTTGTATGTGGAAAATTCTGAAAGAAATGTGAATACCAGACCACCTGACCTGCCTCTTGAGAAACCTGTATGCAGGTCAGGAAGCAACAGTTAGAACTGGACATGGAACAACAGACTGGTTCCAAATAGGAAAAGGAGTACGTCAAGGCTGTATATTGTCACCCTCCTTATTTAAGTTACATGCAGAGTACATCATGAGAAACGCTGGGCTGGAAGAAACGCAAGCTGGAATCAAAGATTGCCGGGAGAAATATCAATCACCTCAGATATGCAGATGATACCATCCTTATGCCAAAAAGTGAAGAGGAGCTAAAGGGCCTCTTGATGAAGGTGAAAGAGGAGAGCGAAAAAGTTTNGGAAGAAGCACAAGCTGGAATCAAGATTGCTGGGAGAAATAGCAATAACCTCAGATATGCAGATGACGCCACTTTTATGGCAGCAAGTGAAGAAGAACTAAAGAGCCTCTTGATGAAAGTGAAAGAGGAGAGTGAAAAAGTTGGCTTAAAGCTCAACATTCAGAAAATGAAGATCATGGCATCCGGTCCCATCACTTTATGGGAAATAGATGGGGAAACAGTGGAAACAGTGTCAGACTTTATTTTTTGGGGCTCCAAAATCACTGCATATGGTGATTGCAGCCATAAAATTAAAAGGTGCTTTCTCCTTGGAAGGAAAGTTATGACCTACCTAAACAGCATATTAAAAAGATGAGATATTACTTTGTCAACAAAGGTCCGTCTATTCAAGGCCATGGTTTTTCCACTGGTCATGTATGGATGTGAGAGTTGGACTGTGAAGAAGGCTGAGTGCCAAAGAATTGATGCTTTTGAAGTGTGGTGTTGGAGAAGACTCTTGAGAGTCCCTGGGACTGCAAGGAGATCCAACCAGTCCATCCTAAAGGAGATCAGTCCTGGGTGTTCACTGGAAGGACTGATGTTGAAGTGGAAACTCCAATATTTTGGCCACCTGATGCGAAGAGCTGACTCATTTGAAAAGACCCTGATGCTGGGAGGGATTGGGGGCAGGAGGAGAAGGGGCTGACAGAGGATGAGTATGTTGGATGGCATCACCGACTCAACAGACATGGATTTCGGTGGACTTCGGGAATTCATGATGGACAGGGAGGTGTGGCGTGCTGCGCTTCATGGGTTTGCAAAGAGTCAGACACAACTGAGCGACTGAACTGAACTGAACTGAACTGTATCATATTTTAGATTCCACATATAAGTGATATCATATGGTGTTTGCCCTTTTCTTTCTAATTGAATTTCACTTGGAACGATAATCTCTAGGTCTATCCATGTTGCTGCAAATGGCATTATTTCATTGTCTTTTATGGCTGAATAAATGCATATAAATATATACACACCACATGTTTATCCATGCAAGTCTCAGTTTTCGTCTGTAAAATAGANGATAATCTCTAGGTCTATCCATGTTGCTGCAAATGGCATTATTTCATTGTCTTTTATGGCTGAATAAATGCATATAAATATATACACACCACATGTTTATCCATGCAAGTCTCAGTTTTCATCTGTAAAATAGAAAACAATTGTAAATACCTTAGAGGACTATTGTGGGAGAGAATACAATGAGATGGTAAATGAATGAAACTCGGGACAGTGCCTGGCAGCAACTGATGTTTGACAATAGTATGCTATAATTTTTTTAAAAAATTTAATCTTATAAAATTGCTCTGGGTATTTAAGGAGAGGACTAGAGACCATTTCTAGACGAAAAATAAAGAAAAGTTTCAAGGTGAAAGGATCACTAGAGCTGGGTCATAATGATCAAGAAAGATTTGGGTTTGTCAATATTTCAGGTGGGGAGGGAAGAGCAAGGGAAGCAGCATGCATCTGGACACACAATTGGAAAGCTAGTTGGTGAATAGGAAGAAACTATATTTGGTGGGAAGTTACGTGTGTAAAAGCCATGTAGTGGAAAATACCATGAGACTGGAACTAAAGCAAAGTAAGGGAGACCTTGGTTAATAAGGCACGGAATTTTGGACTTCACCTGGGAGACAGTGAGGAATGAAAACATTTAGAGAAGAAAGTGATCCTTGGCCTCGGTTATACTCTTAGCCCCAGCACTGACGGGTTCCCACTTTGACATTCTGAAGTTCAGTTTCCTTGTTGTAAAATGGGGAATATCTATGTACACACACACCGTACGTAGTGCTGCCATGAGGATTAAGGAAGGATATTTACATAATTATCTGAGTTAATTCTTTTTTGAAAAGAAATCTGGAAACAGTTTAGATTTATGGAAGCGTTACCTTGCCCCCCCGCGCCATTTCATCTTCCTTTAATGGCTTATATGCTGATGCTTTATTTATCAGAAATTAGAAATTAACATGTGTCACTCATATGGTGGTGGTGGTGTTCAGTGGCCAAGTCGTGCTGGACTCTGCGACCCCGTAGACTGCAGCACGCCAGGCCTCCCTGCCCCTCACTATCTTCTGTAGTTTGCCTGAAGTTCACCCAAGTTTATGCCCGTTGAGCTGGTGATGCCATCCAACCATCTCATCCTCTGCCACCGTCTTCTTTTTCCCTCAGTCTCACAGCGTGAGGGTCTTTCTTTGCACCATGTGGCCAGAGTTTCAGATCTCCGGCTTCAGCATCAGCCCTTCCAATGAATATGGGGGCTGTTAACAACAGACTTCATGTTTCACCAGTTTTTTTTTCCCTAATGGCCTTTTCTGTTCCCCAATTTGACTCAGATACCACATTGCATCAGGCCGTCATGCGGCCTTAGTCTCCTCCATTCTTCACCAGCTTCTTGATCTTTCCTTGCCTTTCATGAACACACCTGGACACCTTTAAAGAGTATTCAGGTATTTTTATACTGTCTGGAGCCTGAGTCTATCTGCTCTTAATTATGATTAGACTGAAGTTAAGTATTCAGGGGAAGAATGTCAGAGATGATCACATAAAATCAGGGATATATGCAGGGCTGGCTACATAATTTTGGGGGCCCAGCGTAAAATCAGAAATGAAGCTCCTTGTTCAGAAATGTTCAGGTGCTAAATAAAAAGGTTTTCTGTTTCCTTCTTCTGTGGTGTGTNGCAGGGCTGGCTACATAATTTTGGGGGCCCAGCGTAAAATCAGAAATGAAGCTCCTTGTTCAGAAATGTTCAGGTGCTAAATAAAAAGGTTTCTTGTTTCCTTCTTCTGTGGTGTGTTTTTATTTGCTCCTTATTTAATGTCATTCCACATAAACAAAAAAATAACCTTTTAGATTATTGGCATGCATTTTATCACCACTTATCTTGCTATTGTGCAATGACAGTTTTAAGTACAAATAGAAGAACAAGCATTTCACTTGTATGCAGAATCATGAAAATTACACAGTTTGTATTTTGAAGCTTACACACGCATGCCTCTTTGTTCTCACCAACACAGCAGAGAGGCTGCAAAACTAACTAAGTGGTTTTTATTTTACTTCTTGATGTGCATGCATTCTTCCAACACTTTCCACCTTCTGCTCACTGATGAATAAGAAAAGGCTGAAAGGAAAAGGTCCACACTGCTGCTGCTGCCTAGTCACTTCAGTCATGTCCGACTCTCTGCGACCCCACAGAGCATGGCCCGCCAGGCTCCTCTGTCCATGGGATTCTCCAGGCAAGAATACTGCAGTGAGTAGCCACTTCCCTCTCCAATAGTGAGTGAAGTGAAGGTACTTAGCCGTGTCTGACTCTTGCAACCCCATGGACTGTAGCCTACCAGGCTCCTCCAGCCATGGGATTTTCCAGGCAAGAAGACTGGAGTGGATTGCCATTTCCTTCTCTGGAAAAGGACCATGAGTGTCCCTATATTTCACTTTCTTTCTATTGTCATTTTTAGCCTAAGTACTTGGCTGAAACGGGGAAGGATCATGAGTAAAAAAGAATATGATAAGGTTCCTTGGTGATTTATCTCATAAAACACCATTGCTTTTCTTCTCTGTTCAAAGCAAGTTCTGGTTCCCAGGGGCCATGTAGCTTCTAAGAGCTGTCGGTCTCCTTGCTTACTGAGTCACAGATGTAATACATTTACCTTGCACTTGCTGTGAGTCTAGCTGAACTTTGTGGTGTTCAGTCAGGGGTGCACTAGACTCCTGTGCCCCTGGGGTATCTGAGTACTGTCTGTAAACAGGGTGGCAAGGAACGGTGCCATGCAGATTGTACATGTATCTCCTGCACACACGCATGACTCCATCAGATGTAACTTAAAACGCAAGTTCAAAGACAAAATCGGTAAGAATTTCAATACATCAAAAGCAGAGCATTAAGTCCAGCACAGACCCGCCTGAGTGTGGAGCCCTGTGCATCTGTGAAGGCAGACATCCATGAGACTGCGCATCTGTGAAGCCAGCCCCAGCTCTGTGAGATCAACATCAGCATCACTACTCTGCTTAACCTCATTCGGTTGGTTAAGGGGGCATCTGCCGGTTTTCTCCACTGCCAGGTTGACGTTTTTCCCTTGCCAGCCTCTGTTTGTTAGAAGCAGATCGTGAAGTCCACCCACACTTAAGAGGGGAATGAAGCTCCATCTTCTGGAAGGAGGAGTCTAAAAACATTTGTGGACATCTGTTAAAACCGCCACAGTGATTAATAAGCATGTTGGAGTAGCCAGTGCTTTCCGATTCTGAATCTCAAGGGCCGATTTTGGAATCTCATGACCCACATTTGCCTGCAGTTCTGTGATACTATGAGTCTGGCAGCAAGATTGTAAAAGAGATAAATCTTGCCTGCACTAGAAATGCTGGTATCTTACCAGTAAGAGACCCTGGGTCTTGAGAGTGACACAGATGATAGGTCAAGTGCCCCTCTACCCAGGAATTGCACTGACTTACTTTCCTTGGACAATCTTTCCTTTTGTAGGCTGTGGGGCTCATGGGGTGAGATGGATTTCTATTCATAGCCCCCTCTTCAAGTGGATGACTGGGAGTACGTAATCATCGGACCATGGAGCACGGAGCTCCAAGCCCTCTCATCACCCTTGGCGTGTGCCCCATCTCTGCCTGCCTGTAGTTCCCTCTTTGGCAGATGCTGTCAGCACAAGACGCTAAGTGCAGGCAAATTATTTCCACTACTTCCTGAAATTAGCATTTCAGTACTGCATTCATCCAAGGCTCTCAAAACTCTTAATCAACAGGAATGTGCCAACCTGAGACTGGGTCACAGAGGGACAGCCTAGAGATCTGGGTAGATTGGTGGCAGCTGCTGGCCTCTCTCTGAAGAGGAGTGCTGTAGAGATCATCGTGCTGGGTGACAGGAGGAGGGATGAGACGGTCTTTTAAGGTCTCTTCCAATCTGGGAAGTCTATGAATATCCCTACCAGCTGAGAGTGATTCTCCATGCTTTATTCATCATGAAAATGACGCAAATCCAGAAAAGCAGTTCTTTCAAAGGTAGGTGGCCACTAAACCAGGCATCCAAACACTTAGCACTCTGAAAATACTTGTGGAGGAAAGTCCTTGAATTTAAAAGAAAAAAAGGGTCATTTCAGGAATAGATGGATAAAACATAGTGTACTTGGTAGTACCTAGGAATAGACTAATGGGTTTTAAAACTCATGAGCTGTGATTGTCTGGAAAAGGAATTGTAATTCTAAGTTGTATTAATAGAAGCAGAACGTTTTAGATGAAGAAGGATAAGTCCTCTCTACTCTGTGGTAACCAGACCTATTTGAGCCATACTGTTCCATTCTTGTTATAACTGGGAGGTTAGGAGAAATTGGGGATTTTCAGAGAAAGTTACCCCAGATAGTGAGAGGGGTCTCTGAATCATGCAAATGGTGAAGAAAAAAAAGCCAAAAAAACCAGGTGTGCAAAGTCTGAAAATACTGGGGACTCATTGACTTATGATGCTTATCACACAAGATGAAATAAAATGTGAAAGAAGTTTCAAGAAGCTAAGAATAAGTTCTAGTGAAGAAGTGACAGGATTTTTGTTTTAGGGGCACAGAAGGAAGATCTTTCTGACAACGGCAGCTCTGCAATGATGGAAGAATGAGTCTTGTCACACACTCGTCAGAGGCGGCCTGAGATGATAGATGTGAAGGATGCTGAAAAACATGTAAACAGCAGGCGATCTATTACTAAATGGAAAGACTGTTGTCGAGATACCAGTCTTGTCCATATCAATCTCTAAATTTTAGCCAGTTCCAATCAAGATCTTATTAAGATCATTTTATTTTAAAAGTTTTCAGTTCAGTTCAGTTCAGTCGCTCAGTCATGTCCTACTCTTTATGACCCCATGAATCACAGCACACCAGGCTTCCCTGTCCATCACCGTCTCCCAGAGTTCACTCAGACTTACGTCCATCGAGTCAGTGATGCCATCCAGCCATCTCACTCTCTGTCGTCCCCTTCTCCTCCTGCCTCCAATCCCTCCCAGCATCAGAGTCTTTTCCAATGAGTTAACTCTTCATATGAGGTGGCCAAAGTATTGGAGTTTCAGCTTTAGCATTATTCCTTCCAAAGAACACCCAGGACTGATCTCCCTTAGAATGGACTGGTTGGATCTCCTTGCAGTCCAAGGGACTCTTAAGAGTCTTCTCCAACACCACAGTTCAAAAACATCAATTCTTCGGTGCTCAGCTTTCTTCACAGTCCAACTCTCACATCCATACATGACCACTGGAAAAACCATAGCTTTGACTAGACGGACCTTAGTTGGCAAAGTAATTTCTCTGCTTTTGAATATGCTGTCTAGGTTGGTCATAACTTTCCTTCCAAGGAGTAAGCATCTTCTAATTTCATGGTTGCAGTCACCATCTGCAGTGATTTTGGAGCACAGAAAAATAAAGTCTGACACTGCTTCCATTGTTTTTCTATCTATTTCACATGAAGTGATGAGACCGGATGCCATGATCTGCGTTTTCTGAATGTTGAGCTTAAAGCCAACTTTTCACTCTCCTCTTTCACTTTCATCAAGAGGCTTTTTAGTTCTTCTTCACTTTCTGCCAAAACGGTGGTGTCATCTGCATGTCTGAGGTTATTGATATTTCTCCCAGCAATCTTGATTCCAGCTTGTGCTTCTTCCAGCCAAGCGTTTCTCATGATGTATAACTTTACAGTAATACCTGTATATCCAACACCTAGATTTTATCATTGACAGATTTAATGATGGCTTCATTAAGACATAATTCACATGCCATACAGTTCACCTGTGGAAAGTATATAGTTCAAAGTTTGTTAATATATTCACAGAATCCTACAACTATCACCATGAATGATTTTAGAAGATTTCTGTCACTCCTTCCAGAAAATATCATGTCTGCCATCAGTCAGTCCCCTTCCCCTCCCATCTCCCATGTCCTTTCCACCATCCTGTAGCCCTGGGAAGCCAATAATGTATTTTCTGTCTCTATAGACCCGCCCATTGTGGACACTTTATGTAAATAAGGTCATACTATGCGTGACATTCTGGGACTAAGTTCTTTCCCTTAGCCTAATGTCTTCAAGGTTCATCCATGCTTCAACATGTATTGATACTTTATTGCTTTTTATTACTCCCAAATATTCCTTTCTAACAAGTATGACACATTCCATTTATCTGTTCATCAGTTGATGGCCAGATGGGTTGTTTCCACCTTTTGTCTATTATGAATAATGCTGCTATGAACATTTGTATATGAGTTTTTGTGTGAGCATATGTTGTCATTTCTCTTGGGTATGTATCTTAATTTTGGGGTCATATAGTAACTCCATGTTTAACCTTTGAAGAACTGAAAGAATATTTCTAAAGTACCATTGACATTTTACTAGACTTGTTTTGTAACGTATCTATCCATCCACTAGTTTTTTCTTTTTCATTTTTGTTTCTGTGCCTCTGAAAGTAATCTGCAAACTTGTGTGCTGTGACTCTAAAAGCCGCGGCATTCATATTAACAGCAGTTGTATATTTTATTGTATGTGAATTTTATGAGGGGATGTATTTTTTCCTCTTTCTGTAAAATTTACATACAGTAAAATGCACAAATATTGACATATGCTCTGAGATTTGACCAATGGCATTTACCTGTGTAACTCAAATCCCTCTCAAGTTAAAGAACGCCCCCATTTTCCGAAGAAGTTTTCTCATACCCATTCCTAGTCAATCACTGAATTCACCCTCTCCCCAAATGCAATCATTGTTCCAATTTTTTTCCACTGTGGGTTAGATTTGCCTGTTCTAGAACGTCATATAAAATAACCCACACAATCTGTACACTTTCAAAGTAAGATTTCTTTCACCAAGTCTACTGTTGTCAGTTATCAATACACTCAGAAAAAAAAAAAATTCCAGAAAGCTCCGAAAAGCAAAACTTGAATTTTCTGAGCATTCAAAGCACTTATATCATATTAAATATTACAAGTAATCTAGAAATTATTTAAATGATACAACATAATGTGCATAGGTTATATACAAATACTGCACCATTTTATAGAAGAGACTTGGGCATCTGCAGGTATTGATATCCTGGGAATTCCTGGAACCAACCCCCTGCGGATACTGGATGCTGAGGGATGACTGTAGTTTATCCCTTTATGGCATAACTTTCCACTATCTGGATAGACCTTGTCTTGTTTATCCAGTGACCACTTGGTATTCTGTTTGTTCAGTTTTAGTTTTTGGCTATTAAAATTAATGCCACTGTGAACATTCACCAACAGATCTTCATGTGGACAGAGTCTCTTATTTCTCCTACTTTTGGATTTGCTATATCATAGGTTAGGTATGTAGTTATCTTCATCAGAAACTTTCCCCAGAGCAGTTGTTCCATTTTCTCTTCCCACCAGAATGTAAGAGAGGCTGGAGGCTCCATATCCTTGTCTACATCCGAGGTTACCAGTATATTATATGCATTTTGGTAGCATAAGCAGAGTGACGATATAGAGCCTAGACGAACTCATTGTCCTATTTGGAACCAGTCTGTTGTTCCATGTCCAGTTCTAACTGTTGCTTCCTGACCTGCATACAGGTTTCTCAAGAGGCAAGTCAGGTGGTCTGGTATGCCAATCTCTTGAAGAATTTTCCCCAGTTTATTGTGATCCACATAGTGAAAGGCCTTGGCATAGTCAATAAAGCAGAAATAGGTGTTTTTCTGGAACTCTTTTGCTTTTTTGATGATCCAGCAGATATTGGCAATTTGACCTCTGATTCCTCTGTCTTTTCTAAAACCAACTTGAACATCTGGAAGTTCATGGTTCACATATTGCTGAAGCCTGGCTTGGAGAACTTATATGCAGAGTACATCATGAGAAACGTTGCGCTGGAAGAAACACAAGCTGGAATCAAGATTGACCCTGCATTGATAGGCAGATTCTTTACCATCTGAGCCACCTGTGACAAATTATCACAGGCCTGGTGGATTAGACAACACAGATTTGTTGTCTTACAGTTCTGTAGGTTAGAAGTCTGACACAGATCTCACCTGGCTAAAATCAAGACCTTGACTGGGCTGTACTCCTCAGAGGCTCCAGGGGAGGACCTATATCCTTGCCCATTCCTTGTCACATGGCCCCTTTCCCATCTTCAAAATCAGCAGCACTGAATTTCTTTGATCATTATTCTGTGTACACAGCTCCATCTGATCACACCTGGAGAAGGTTCTCTACTTTTAAGGACTCATGATTAAATTCAGCCCATCCATCTGATACTGCAGGATGATCTCCACATCTCAAGTCCTTAACTGTAATCACATCCGTAGTCTCCCTTATGTCAAAAAGGTAACATATTCACAGGTTCCAAGAATTGAGACATGGACATCTTTAGGGAGCCATCATTATGCTTACCACAAGGGAGCCTCTTGCTGGTTTAGTAGGACTTTTACTCTGTGGTGGTTTTTGCTTTTTTTTTTTTTTAATAATTTTTACTCTGAAGTTGAACAGTTCTATGAAGACCTACAAGACCTTCTAGAGCTAATACCCCCCAAAAGATGTCCTTTTCATTATAGGGGACTGGAATGCAAAAGTAGGAAGTCAAGAAACACCTGGAGTAACAGGCAAGTTTGGCCTTGGAATGCAGAATGGAGCAGGGCAAAGACTAATAGAGTTTTGCCAAGAGAACACTCTGGTCATAGCAAACACCCTCTTCCCACAACACAAGAGAAGACTCTACACATGGACATCACCAGATGGTCAACACCGAAATCAGATTGATTATATTCTTTGCCTCCAAAGATGGAGAAGCTCTATACACTGAGCAAAAACATGACTGGGAGCTGACTGTGGCTCAGATCATGCACTCCTTATTGCTAAATTCAGACTGAAATTGAAGAAAGTGGAGAAAACCACTAGACCATTAAGGTATGACCTAAATCAAATCCCTTGTGACAATACAGTAGAAGTCAGAAATAGATTTAAGGGACTAGATCTGATAGAGTGCCTGATGAACTATGGACGGAGGTTCATGACACTGTACAGGAGACAGGGATCAAGACCATCCCCATGGAAAAGAAATGCAAAAAAGCAAAATGGCTGTCTGGAGAGACCTTACAAATAGCTGTAAAAATAAGAGAAGTGAAAAGCAAAGGAGAAAAGGAAAGCTATAAGCATCTGAATGCAGTGTTCCAAAGATTAGCAAGAAGAGATAAGAAAGCCTTCCTCAGCGATCCACACAAAGAAATAGAGGAAAACAACAGAATGGTAAAGACTTGAGATCTCTTCAAGAAAATTAGAGATACCAAGGGAACATTTCATACAAAAACTCAATAAAGGACAGAGATGGTCTGGACCTAACAGAAGCAGAAGATATTAAGAAGAGGTGGCAAGAATACACAGAAGAACTGTACAAAAAAAGAGCTTCACGACCAAGATAATGATGGTGTGATCACTCACCTAGAGCCAGATATCCTGGAATGTGAACTCAAGTGTGCCTTAGAAAGCATCACTATGAACAAAGTTAGTGGAGGTGATGGAATTCCAGTTGAGGTATTTTAAATCCTGAAAGATGATGCTGTCAAAGTGCTGCACTCATTATGACAGCAAATTTGGAAAATTCAGCAGTGGCCACAGGACTGGAAAAGGTCAGTTTTCATTCCGATCCCAAAGAAAGGCAATGNATGGGTGTGAGAGTTGGACTGTGAAGAAAGCTGAGCACTGAAGAATTGATGCTTTTGAAGTGTGGTGTTGGAGAAGACTCTTGAGAGTCCCTTGCTGCAAGGAGATCCAACCAGTCCATCCTAAAGGAGATCATTCCTGGGTGTTCTTTGGAAGGAATGATGCTAAAGCTGAAACTCCAATACTTTGACTACCTCATGCCAAGAGTTGACTCCTTGGAAAAGACTCTGATGCTGGGAGGGATTGGGGGCAGGAGAAGAAGGGAACGATCGAGGGTGAGATGGCTGGATGGCATCACGGACTCGATGGATGTGAGTGTGAGTGAATTCTAGGAGCTGGTGATGCAGAGGGAGGCCTGGCGTGCTGCGATTCATGGGGTCGCAAAGAGTCCAACACGACTGAGTGACTGAACTGAACTGAACTGAGTTATACTTCTTTGTGGTTTTAGTTTGTATTTTCATGATGACTAATAATGTTGAGCACTTTATCATTGTTCTTTTGTATATTTTTTTATGAAGTATATACAGATATTTCAGGCTTCCTGAGTGATGCTCATGGTAAAGAACTAGCCTACCAATGCAGGAGACATAAGAGATGTGGATTTAATCCCTGGATCTGGAAGATCCCCTGGAGAAGAGCCTGGCAGGCTGAAGTGACTTAACATGCATGTATACAAATATTTCAGCTATTTTTTATTGAATTGTTTGCCTGTTCATATCCAAATTATAGGAGTTATTTGCATACCCTGGATAACAGTCCTTTTTGTGTATTTATGAATATTTTCTCCCAGTCTATGGCTTACCTATTGATTTTTTAAATGGTATCATTTGAAGAGAAGAATTTTTAGATTTTGAGAAGGTCTTCTTTATTACACTTTTTTCTTTTATGGTTATGTTTTCTATAATCTGCTTAAGAAAAGTTTGCTTATCCCAGATCATGAAGATCATCTCTTATATCTACGTCCAACAGTTTATGCTTTCAGTTTTTANTTGAGAAGGTCTTCTTTATTACACTTTTTTCTTTTATGGTTATGTTTTCTATAATCTGCTTAAGAAAAGTTTGCTTATCCCAGATCATGAAGATCATCTCTTATATCTACGTCCAACAGTTTATGCTTTAAGTTTTTATGCTTAGGTCAGTGATCGATCTCAAGTTTTGTGTAAAGATTGAGATTTGGAGGTTTGGGTTTTTTTTTTTTTTTTTAATGTGAATATCTAATTACTTCAGCATAGTTTGTGAACAATATTTCCCTTTTAGCATTTGATTCCTCTGATGCTTTTGTTAATAAAAACAGATGACCAGGTAAGTGTGGGTCTATTTCTCGACTTTCTATTTATTTTTGACCTACTTATTAGTCCCAATACAAGCACCATCAAGTCTGATAACGTAGGTTCACTGTATTTTTTCTCAGCAGTACTTTTTTTTATATTTCATGATCGAAGTCTTGCACATGGGTTGGTAATGTTTTCTTAATATTTTATATTCTGATGCTATCGTGAGGGGAATTGGTTTTAAATCTTATTTTCTAATTACAAGCTTACATATATAAAAATACAGTTGATTTTTAAGTGAAACCCTGTATTCTACAGCCTTGCTAAATTTACCTCATCTCTCTTGTGTAGCTTTTTAGATTTTTTATCCTTTTCTTTGTAAATAAGCATGTCATTTCAAATAGTTTTGTTTCTTCATTTTCGATTTTTATGGGTTTTGTATCTTTTCTTATTATTTCAAGTGGTTAGAATTTTCATTAACATTGAAGAGAGGTGGTAGAGTGGGACTCCTTGGCCAGTTTCTGATCTAAGGTTCAATATGACACAATTAAGGATGACATTATCTGTAAATTTTATAGTTATCTTTTATTAGATTGAAGAAATTTCCTCATTCTTTGTGAAACTTTATCATAAATTGCTGCTGGATTCAGTAAAAATGGCTTTTCTATGTCTATTGAAGTGAATTTATGGTTTTTCCCTCTTTTTCTATTAATATGGTGATTCTTTTCAAAATTGAGAAACCTTATATGCTACAAAACTAGCCATTTTTAAAGTGAACAGTTCGTTAAATATAAAACCAACCTTGCATTCCTGGTATAAGCCCTTCATGTTCATGATAAGTTATCCTTTTTAGATATTATATTTGATTTACTAATACTTTATTAAAGGATTTTTGTACCTATGATCATGTAGGAAATTTTTCTTTAATTTTTTTGGTAATGTCTTTGATTTTTGATGCAAGGATTATGCTAATCTCATATAGTATATTGGGATGTAGTCACTGCTGCTCTATGATTTGAAAAGCGTGGCATAATATTGATACCATTTCTTTGTTAAATATTTGGTATAATTCACTAAAGAAACACTTCTGAGCCAAAGATTTTTTATGATAAGTTCTTAGATTAAAATATTTAATCTTGATGGTGGGCTATCCATATTTCTGTTTGGAATTCCCATTCTGTTCATAATTAGGAAACTGAAATTTGAAGCACAGTTGAGCTATTGTTTTTCATTAAGTTGAGCAGGCCTTTATATTACATCAGTATCTGCTAGGCAGATGATACTGGCACAAAGAGTGTAAAGGGATCTTCTCTTAATCCTCACAGCAGATCCTTAGATGTGGTCTGTGGTTGTTGGCAGTTTCTTATACCTGCAGGGTAGGAAGGACGGTAGCTTTATCTCTTGCAGAAGAAACCCAGCAGAGACAGGCGCTGGCTTTGCTCCAGGACACAGCGAGGCTGGCTGCCTCAGTCTTCTGTTGGTGGGGCGTCCTGTCCAACTCTTTACGCCCCCGTGGAATGTAGCCGGCCAGGCTCCTCTGTCCATGGGATTCTCCAAGCAAGAATACTGGAGTGGGTTGCCATTCCCTTCTCCAGAGGATCATCCTGACCCAGAGATCAGTCCTGGGTGTTCACTGGAAGGACTGATATTGAAGCTGAAACTCCAACACTTTGGCCTCCTGATGCGAAGGGGTGACTCATTTGAAAAGACCCTGATGCTGGGAAAAATTGAGGACAGGAGGAGACGGGGACGACAGAGGATGAGATGGTCAGATGGTCACCGACTAGATGAACATGGGTTTGGTTTGGGTGGCCTTGGGAGTTGATGGACAGGGAAGCCTGGAGTGCTGCGGTTCATGGGGTCGCAAAGAGTCGGACATGACTGAGTGACTGAACTGAACTGAACTGAACTGAACTGAACTGAACTGACTCTGTTTGGATGGTATCTCCTGCAAAACTGTTTCTGCGTGCAGGCTTTAAGGATCACCAAACTTGCCTTTTTAGTGAGGAGAACACTGTCGGTCTCCTTGTTGCTATGCCTAGCCATCCTCATGGAACTAAGTTTGTATTCTTTACTCATGTTAAAGGGATTTAATGTTATTAATTAAGGACTCAGGTAAATTCATATTCTTTTCCTGTGCCTGTTGATGTCTGCTCATCATAATAGTCCTTGTGAAAACCGTGCAACCAACTCAGTCAGTCAAAAAAAAAGAAAGAAAAATTAAAAATTGATGATATTCTTTGTTGGTAAATATTTGGAGAAAAATTCTATTTCTATATAATACTAGTGAGTTTGTAAACTGGGTCTGGATTTCTTTAAAGAATGGTATGACAGCCATCCCTCAGAATTTAAAAAATGTGAATTATTCTTCAGCCCAGCTATTACTTAGGTGTCTGTTCTACAGAAACTATTCTCATCTTGCGCAAAGGCAGGCACAAAGGTGTTCCCCTCTGCATTTGACTTGGGAAGGCATATCTGGAAGAGCTACAGGGACCATTAAAGGCGCAAATGTTAAATATATTCTGGTAGATTCACACTTGGGAAAATGACGGATTTTTTAAAGGATGAAATAGATCGACATAGACCAAAACGAAAAGATCAAGATACGGCAAAGTAATAAAGAGCAAGATAAAGTATAAAAGAGTGTGTTCATATGTGTGAGTGGCGCATGTATATATAAAAGTCATGAAAAGATCTGGAAAGGTACAGGTACAATTTCAACAATGATTTCCATTGTGAGGGGAATTGAATACGGAAATGGGTGTGCAGGTTTTGAAAGCAGTCTTTCATTTTTTACTTATGATTTAAAATTGTGTTATAAAATGCATTTCTTTAAAATGACAGAACTGTTAAATAACTGAATAAAGGAACAGAAACAATTCTGTCTTTATTTTCAAGGTTTGATGACTGTGGATTCCGTGTTTCCCCCTAAATCCTAGAATTGCGAGCAGACTGACTCCGTGGATCTCACTCCGGGGGTGAGCCTGTCGTCTTCATCTTCCCTGGGTCAGATGCCGGAAGCCTGTCTCGCGCCGCAGCCCTCGCTCAGTGGGCCCTTGAAGAATAAATGGAGGACACGCTTCCTGGCTTTGCTGTGGGCTTCACCGTCTGCTGTGGCTGCCCTGAAGTCCGATACACCTTGAAGCAGGTGGGGTGGAAAGGTGCCACGCCGCAGGGTGGGCCAGGCAGGCAGAGGGAGGGAGGACGTGCAGGAGGCGATGCTAAGCGAGGGAACAGCGGGGCGACGGGCAGCGCCGGGCCTGCGCCGCAGGCCTCACCACGGGCTCCCTGCGCGCACGGCTGGGGGAGTCTTCGGAGATTTCCTGAGAGCTGGAGCGAGGGGCAGTGCAAGAGACAGGTGGCAGCACGCGGGTCACAGAACAAAGGCTACGGCAGACAGTTCCCATCCCCAGGTTAAGAGGAAGGGAGGAGCTCGCACTAACGTGCTGGCTGCCCTGGGGAGGGCTGGATGCCGCTGGAGGGTAGACTGCATGCTTTCGGAGGGTGTGGAGGACTTAACATTTTTACCCCTCTAGCAATAGCACGGTACACCACATGGCCTATGCTTCAGGTCAGTTCAGTTCATTCAGTCGTGTCCAACTCTTTGCAACCCCAGCTCTTTGCAGTCCATCACCAACTTGTTCAAACTCATGTCCATCAAGTTGGTGATGCCATCCAACCATCTTATCCTCTGTCGTCCTTAAAGAAACTCCTATGAATGAACAAATTTGTCCCATAGACTTTGGGGCAAAACATCTTCAGATGTTTCAAAACATCAGAATTCCAGCTCCCTCACTCATAGGTTATAAATCTTGGCTAATTTATGTGATCTGTCTTGGCTTCATCTCTTTTTTTCTGCCTAATGTAGCAATACATGGCATTCAATTCATAGGGAAATGGTGAATATAGATGGCAGAGCATACATGGAGTGTCTGGTTCATAATGAGTAAGATTCCAGAAGTGTGTTTTTTTCCTGCCTTACTGGTGAGAATATCATCAAAGGTCTAAATATAATCAAAAGACATACTTATCAAAGTTAATGTGTCAGCAAGGGCTTGGGTGCATAAAAAGCACCAAGGCAGAGGTGAGGGAAAAACCAGAAGGGGAGCTGAGTTGCCTCTGCGGCTCTGGAGGGTTAATTAAGGACTCTGGCAAATTCCCTTCGCCTCACCCCTGGGTCAGGCTGGCTTCCGAGACTGGAGCAGCTTTGCAAGCAGGCAGGTCTGTGCAGGTTCCACCCTCCAGAGCTGTCTACCTCTGAGGGCTGGGGCCCCAGGCAAGGCGGCAGCAGGCCGAGTGCACAAGGACGTGGTGGGGCTCAGAGCAGAGAGCGGCTCCGGAGCTGGCAGGTGATTTACAGCCCTTAAATGGCGCTCCCCTTCTGCAAAACTCTTAATTTAGTAGACAAACATCTTGGGATAAAGGCTCGCTAGAGACAGGACTGATGGGCTAAATGCTGGAAGATTAAAGACCCGCAGAGGGGAGTCCATAACTCTATTATGAAAATGGGAAAAAGCTCCCACCCCTCCCCTCAAATGGCAAACCTGAGACTCACCACCAGCAAAGGAGGTGGGATAGTGGAGGTTTCAAGGAAATGGATTCTAACTCATGGCAGCTGAGAGGTGCCTTATTCTCTGCGTTGCCCAGCATCTTTTGATCTGAACATTTTGCTTGTGAGGAAATGGAGTCACCAGGAGGTCAGGTGGTCTCTCAAGGTGGGCTTTGATGAAGTCAGTGGGAAGACTCNGTTTTGTTTCTTCATTTTCGATTTTTATGGGTTTTGTATCTTTTCTTATTATTTCAAGTGGTTAGAATTTTCATTAACATTGAAGAGAGGTGGTAGAGTGGGACTCCTTGGCCAGTTTCTGATCTAAGGTTCAATATGACACAATTAAGGATGACATTATCTGTAAATTTTATAGTTATCTTTTATTAGATTGAAGAAATTTCCTCATTCTTTGTGAAACTTTATCATAAATTGCTGCTGGATTCAGTAAAAATGGCTTTTCTATGTCTATTGAAGTGAATTTATGGTTTTTCCCTCTTTTTCTATTAATATGGTGATTCTTTTCAAAATTGAGAAACCTTATATGCTACAAAACTAGCCATTTTTAAAGTGAACAGTTCGTTAAATATAAAACCAACCTTGCATTCCTGGTATAAGCCCTTCATGTTCATGATAAGTTATCCTTTTTAGATATTATATTTGATTTACTAATACTTTATTAAAGGATTTTTGTACCTATGATCATGTAGGAAATTTTTCTTTAATTTTTTTGGTAATGTCTTTGATTTTTGATGCAAGGATTATGCTAATCTCATATAGTATATTGGGATGTAGTCACTGCTGCTCTATGATTTGAAAAGCGTGGCATAATATTGATACCATTTCTTTGTTAAATATTTGGTATAATTCACTAAAGAAACACTTCTGAGCCAAAGATTTTTTATGATAAGTTCTTAGATTAAAATATTTAATCTTGATGGTGGGCTATCCATATTTCTGTTTGGAATTCCCATTCTGTTCATAATTAGGAAACTGAAATTTGAAGCACAGTTGAGCTATTGTTTTTCATTAAGTTGAGCAGGCCTTTATATCACATCAGTATCTGCTAGGCAGATGATACTGGCACAAAGAGTGTAAAGGGATCTTCTCTTAATCCTCGCAGCAGATCCTTAGATGTGGTCTGTGGTTGCTGGCAGTTCCTTATACCTGCAGGGTAGGAAGGACGGTAGCCTTCTGTCTTTCAGAAGAAACCCAGCAGAGACAGGCGCTGCCTTTGCTCCAGGACACAGCGAGCCTGGCTGCCTCAGTCTTCTGTTGCTGGGGCGTCCTGTCCAACTCTTTACGCCCCCGTGGACTGTAGCCGGCCAGGCTCCTCTGTCCCTGGGATTCTCCAGGCAAGAATACTGGAGGGGGTTGCCATTCCCTTCTCCAGAGGATCATCCTGACCCAGAGATCAGTCCTGGGTGTTCACTGGAAGGACTGATATTGAAGCTGAAACTCCAACACTTTGGCCTCCTGATGCGAAGGGGTGACTCATTTGAAAAGACCCTGATGCTGGGAAAAATTGAGGACAGGAGGAGACGGGGACGACAGAGGATGAGATGGTCAGATGGAGTTGATGATGGACAAGGAAGCCTGGAGTGCTGCGGTTCATGGGGTCGCAAAGAGTCGGACATGACTGAGTGACTGAACTGAACTGAACTGAACTGAACTGAACTGAACTGACTCTGTTTGGATGGTATCTCCTGCAAAACTGTTTCTGCGTGCAGGCTTTAAGGATCACCAAACTTGCCTTTTTAGTGAGGAGAACACTGTCGGTCTCCTTGTTGCTATGCCTAGCCATCCTCATGGAACTAAGTTTGTATTCTTTACTCATGTTAAAGGGATTTAATGTTATTAATTAAGGACTCAGGTAAATTCATATTCTTTTCCTGTGCCTGTTGACGTCTCCTCATCGTAATAGTCCTTGTGAAAACCGTGCAACCAACTCAGTCAGTCAAAAAAAAAAAAAAGAAAAATTAAAAATTGATGATATTCTGTGTTGGTAAATATTTGGAGAAAAATTCTATTTCTATATAATAGTGGTGAGTTTGTAAACTGGGTCTGGATTTATTTAAAGAATGGTATGACAGCCATCCCTCAGAATTTAAAAAATGTGAATTATTCTTCAGCCCAGCTATTCCTTAGGTGTCTGTTCCACAGAAACTATTCTCATCGTGCGCAAAGGCAGGCACAAAGGTGTTCCCCTCTGCATTTGACTTGGGAAGGCATATCTGGAAGAGCTACAGGGACCATTAAAGGCGCAAATGTTAAATATATTCTGGTAGATTCACACTTGGGAAAATGACGGATTTTTTAAAGTGTGAAATAGATCGACGTAGACCAAAACGAAAAGATCAAGATACGGCAACGTAATAAAGAGCAAGATAAAGTATAAAAGAGTGTGTTCATATGTGTGAGTGGCGCATGTATATATAAAAGTCATGAAAAGATCTGGAAAGGTACAGGTACAATTTCAACAATGATTTCCATTGTGAGGGGAATTGAATACGGAAATGGGTGTGCAGGTTTTGAAAGCAGTCTTTCATTTTTTACTTATGATTTAAAAATTGTGTTATAAAATGCATTTCTTTAAAATGACAGAACTGTTAAATAACTGAATAAAGGAACAGAAACAATTCTGTCTTTATTTTCAAGGTTTGATGACTCTGTGGATTCCGTGTTTCCCCCTAAATCCTAGAATCGCGAGCAGACTGACTCCGTGGATCTCACTCCGGGGGTGAGCCCTGTTGTCTTCATCTTCCCTGGGTCAGATGCCGGAAGCCTGTCTCGCGCCGCAGCCCTCGCTCAGTGGGCCCTTGAAGAATAGACAGATAATGGGGGACACGCTTCCTGGCTTTGCTGTGGGCTTCACCGTCTGCTGTGGCTGCCCTGAAGTCCGATACACCTTGAGGCAGGTGGGGTGGAAAGGTGCCACGCCGCAGGGTGGGCCAGGCAGGCAGAGGCTGGGGCGGAGCCCGCGGCCTCCGCGGAGGGAGGACGTGCAGGAGGCGATGCTAAGCGAGGGAACAGCGGGGCGACGGGCAGCGCCGGGCCTGCGCCGCAGGCCTCACCACGGGCTCCCTGCGCGCACGGCTGGGGGAGTCTTCGGAGATTTCCTGAGAGCTGGAGCGAGGGGCAGTGCAAGAGACAGGTGGCAGCACGCGGGTCACAGAACAAAGGCTACGGCAGACAGTTCCCATCCCCAGGTTAAGAGGAAGGGAGGAGCTCGCACTAACGTGCTGGCTGCCCTGGGGAGGGCTGGATGCCGCTGGAGGGTAGACTGCATGCTTTCGGAGGGTGTGGAGGACTTAACATTTTTACCCCTCTAGCAATAGCACGGTACACCACATGGCCTATGCTTCAGGTCAGTTCAGTTCATTCAGTCGTGTCCAACTCTTTGCAACCCCAGCTCTTTGCAATCCATCACCAACTTGTTCAAACTCATGTCCATTGAGTTGGTGATGCCATCCAACCATCTTATCCTCTGTCGTCCTTAAAGAAACTCCTATGAATGAACAAATTTGTCCCATAGACTTTGGGGCAAAACATCTTCAGATGTTTCAAAACATCAGAATTCCAGCTCCCTCACTCATAGGTTATAAATCTTGGCTAATTTATGTGATCTGTCTTGGCTTCATCTCTTTTTTTCTGCCTAATGTAGCAATACATGGCATTCAATTCATAGGGAAATGGTGAATATAGATGGCAGAGCATACATGGAGTGTCTGGTTCATAATGAGTAAGATTCCAGAAGTGTGTTTTTTTCCTGCCTTACTGGTGAGAATATCATCAAAGGTCTAAATATAATCAAAAGACATACTTATCAAAGTTAATGTGTCAGCAAGGGCTTGGGTGCATAAAAAGCACCAAGGCAGAGGTGAGGGAAAAACCAGAAGGGGAGCTGAGTTGCCTCTGCGGCTCTGGAGGGTTAATTAAGGACTCTGGCAAATTCCCTTCGCCTCACCCCTGGGTCAGGCTGGCTTCCGAGACTGGAGCAGCTTTGCAAGCAGGCAGGTCTGTGCAGGTTCCACCCTCCAGAGCTGTCTACCTCTGAGGGCTGGGGCCCCAGGCAAGGCGGCAGCAGGCCGAGTGCACAAGGACGTGGTGGGGCTCAGAGCAGAGAGCGGCTCCGGAGCTGGCAGGTGATTTACAGCCCTTAAATGGCGCTCCCCTTCTGCAAAACTCTTAATTTAGTAGACAAACATCTTGGGATAAAGGCTCGCTAGAGACAGGACTGATGGGCTAAATGCTGGAAGATTAAAGACCCGCAGAGGGGAGTCCATAACTCTATTATGAAAATGGGAAAAAGCTCCCACCCCTCCCCTCAAATGGCAAACCTGAGACTCACCACCAGCAAAGGAGGTGGGATAGTGGAGGTTTCAAGGAAATGGATTCTAACTCATGGCAGCTGAGAGGTGCCTTATTCTCTGCGTTGCCCAGCATCTTTTGATCTGAACATTTTGCTTGTGAGGAAATGGAGTCACCAGGAGGTCAGGTGGTCTCTCAAGGTGGGCTTTGATGAAGTCAGTGGGAAGACTCGGTGCCTAAGCTT
>SJYW01035309.1:61673-104855 GCA_006410735.1 Raphicerus campestris | reverse complement strand
CACACACACACACACACACACATCTAGGTTGTCATAACTTTTCTTCCAAGGAGCAAGCGTCTTAATTTCATGGCTGCAGTCATCATCTACAGTGATTTTGGCATCCAAGAAAATAAAGTCTGTCACTGTTTCCATCGTTTCCCTATCTATTTGCCATGAAGTGATGGGACCAGAGACCATGCTTTTCTTTACTGAATGTTGACTTTTAAGCCTGCTTTACGCTTTACTCTTTCACGTTCATCAGGAAGCTCTTTAGTTCTTCTTCACTTTCTTCCATAAGAGTTGTGTCATCTGCATATCTGAGGTCATTGATATTTCTCTCTGCAATCTTGATTCCAGCTTGTGCTTCCTCCAGCCTAGCATTTCTCATGATGTACTCTGCATATAAGTTAAATAAGCAGGGTGAGAATATAGAGCCTTGATATACTCCTTTCCCAATTTGGAACCAATCTGTGTTCCATGTCTTGCTTTAACTGTTGCTTCTTGACCTTCATACAGGTTTTGCAGGAGGCAGATAAGGTGATCTGGTATTCCCATCTCTTTAAGAATTTTCCACAGTTTGTTGTGATCCATACAGTCAAAGGCTTTAGCATAATCAATGAAGCAGTAATAGATTTCTTTTCTGGAATTCTCTTGCTTTTTCTGTGATCCACTGTATCACAGATTAATTGCTCATACTTTTCACATAATACTAGAGATTTATGGTTCGTATTTTTATCTCAGGTTTATCTGCCTACTTCTGCCTTTGGATACCATCCCTACTTCTCTGCCAACTTTCAGACGAACAACCCCTGCTCAAGGTCACTGCTCTAACAATCTAGAAATCCTCCTGGCTTCTCTGAATCATGTATTTTTTTTCCTTCTGGGTAATCTTACCAATTAACATGATAACATAAAGCAATGTTTTCCATGATTCAAAAAAGTTCCCTAGACCTCAGGCCCACCTGCATGTCCCTATTTATAGTGAAGGACAGCTTTATGCTTCCAGTTCTTCAGACTAGAACTCTGGGCTCATCCTTGACTCTCTTCTTTCTCACACTCTCCATCCATCTGTCACATCCTGTTGGCTCACTTTCACAGTTCATCTGTCAGGGACTAGGACTCACAACTTGTGTCGCAGTACAGCCCCAGCCACTCATTGGCTCCCTGTTTTGACCTTTTCCACCTTATTTTCCTTCCAGTACCCAGTAATTTTTCTTTCAGAATATGAACCATATTTGTCTTTTCTCCACTCAAAACCTTCCTTTGATTAATAGCTTATCTTATTCAGAGTAGCAAGTTCTTACAGTGGCTTGCCCTGCCCTGTCAGTCTGGGCCCCGTTGGATCTGATCGGGTAAGATAATCTCCGCTTTCATCTGCTCTACTCAGATTTGTCTTTCTGTTGCTCTTTAACCCCACCAAGTTCATTCTCTCCTTAGGACTCTTGCTTGTGAATTTCCCTCTGTCTAGAATGCTCTCATTTCCTCTCACTTACTCAGTGATGGTTTTCGGAGAAGTCAGTGTTAGCCATCCTATAAAAAATACTGCCTTCTGCACACATGCCCTGCACACTCTCTCTCTAAGTTCCTTTATACATTTTTGCATGGTACTTACTACCTTTCACATAATCGACTCCTTTAGTTACTGATTCGATTATGATCTTCATGAGAATGAAAGGATGCAACTCTGTCGTCTTCTCAACCCCTGGAACAGGGCCTGACCTATAGTGGAAGCTTAAAAATTATTAAGGGAATAGATAAGAAAGTGTCTTCAGGTAATTCAGTTGGAGTTCCTCTATTTTGGCTTCTTCAACTTCAGAACTGGAGATAATATTTCCTACTTTGTAAGACTGCTAAAAGGAACAAGATAACGAATGTGGCCTGCGTGGCACAGAGCAGGAGGGCAGTGAACAGCAGGTATTGTTATAAACATTGCACAGATTAACCAGACCGTGTATGCAAAGTTCCTGACATGCATTCTGACATGGAGCTGGAGCTCGGGAGGTTGTGGTTCTCAGTACTCAGAACACATTTGCTGATGACTTAAAGCGATTTACTGTTGGCAGGAAGTTGGAAGATAGCAGCTGAGGTTTTGGTTCAAGTTTTCATTCAGTACTTACAAGGAGCTAGACTTCAGACAGATTACTTAACCTCATCTTAGTTTCAGATTTTTCATCTCTAAAAGGGAAATAGTTGTATCCTAGCATTACTAATATGATAATAAGCTATTTTGCATGGCAAAGGGGAAATACAGTTGCAGATGAGAGTAAGGTTGTAAGTCAGCTGACCTAAATGTGCAGGTTGTCCTGGATCATGGGGGTGGGCCCTTAAAAGTGAAAGAGGAAGACAGAATAGATGCAGGAGATGGCAAATTAAGAACTCATCTGATATGCTTGGCCCTTGGTGCAAAGGGCCACCAGCCAAGAAACATGGGTGGCCCATAATCTCTATTACAATGATGACCAAATATATTTATCATATATATTTGGTCTTCTTCCACAGTTCCTGGCTCATGTCTCCCAAACCTCTTGGAATTTCTGACTATGCAAGCTACAGGAGCTTCTTTTGCTATAATGTTAGGTTTCCTGTCCTCAGTTCCTGAAACTGCTTCAGAGACGTAGAGGTGAAATGGGTTTCTTGTTACTCATCCAAGTCCCTTTCTACCCCAGTGGGGTTTGTGTTCATGATGTGACTTTGGAAAGCCCCTAAGTAGAGAGAGAAGACTGGTTGCAAGGGGTACCAACCTTGAATAGAAGGTTAGAAATTTCAGTCCCCTCTCCCCACTCTTCAGGGAGGGGAGAGGGGCTGGATTGAGCTCAGTCACTAACGGTCAATGATGTAATCAGTCATGTATTTGTAATGAAGTCTCCATAGCAACCCAAAGGACAGGGTCCAGAGAGCTTCTGGGTTGGCGGATGAGTGGAGGTGCGGGGAGTGTGGCACTCTGGAGGGGACATGGAAGCTCCATGCGTGTTCTTTCCCCGTGTATTTCCCTACACATCTCTTCCCTCTGGTTGTTTCTGGGTTATATCCTTTTATGATAAACGGGTGATTAATAAGTACATGGGTTTCCTGAGTTCTCTGAGCCTGTCTAGCAAGTCACTGAAACCCACAGAAGGGCTTATGGGAACCTCTGATATAGCCAGTTGGTCAGAAGCATGGGTGATAACACAGATTTGCAGTTGGCATCCTGGTTGGAATGGGTCCTTGGAACATGCAGTCTGTAATCAGTTGCCCAGAAGAACAGATGACAACTTGGGCTTGTGACTGGCACCTAAAGTGGAGTGGGGCTGGGGGCAGTCTTGTGGGAGGAGCCCTTGAACTGAAATCTAATGCTATCTCCAGGTAAACAGAATTGAGCTGAACTGTAGGACACCCGCTGGGTCCAGAGAATTGCCTGGTGTTCTAGAAACGCCCTCCCAACACACATGTTGAAATCGAGGGCAGAATCCCCGAGAGCTAGTTTCTGTAGAAACCAGAGAGAGCAAGGAAACGGATTCTCCCCAAGAATCTCTGGAAAAGAGTGCAACCCTGCTGACTGACTCCCTGATTTAAGCCTAGTGAGAACCCTTTCAGACTTCTGACCTCTAGAACTATGACGATAAATCTGTACTGTTGAAGCCACTAAGTTTGTGGTGCTTTGTTAAAACAAAATATGGAATGAGTACAGTTGCTGCACTATTCAGCTATAGAATAGAGGTGAGGAAAAACTGAGCGAGTAGCACTGGCTTACACACCCTGCCGTGTGTGAGACAGCCAGCTAATGCTAAGCAGCTGCGCAGCACGGGCGCTCAGCTCAGTGCTGTGCTGACCCAGAGGGTGGGATGGGGCTGGCTAGGAGGGAGGCCCAAGAGGGAGGAGATATATGTGTCCTTACAGCCGATTCACTTGGTTGTTCAGCAGAAACTAACAAAATGTTGTAAGGCAATTATACTCCAATTAAAAAATTAAAAATTTACAGTACGTGTGTATGTAACATAAGAAAAAAATAGAGATGGTGAATAGGCTGCTTCTAACATTTGTGGGACTCAAAGCAAGATTCGAAAATTACATTCCTAACCTCTAGCCCACCTTTCTTTTCTTTCCATCCCAGCTCTTTCCTGCATCAGGAGGCTCCTTATGTACCTGTGTGTAAACCCCAGCCCTCAAGTCCAGCCCTTCTATGTGAAAGGAGCCCCTCAGGCCGCTTTTAGACTCAGAGGAATGATACCAGCAGCTGAGTCTATTCTCACAAGGACAGATCCTTGGGTGAGGCCTTGCAGGTGGGCGTAGAGTGGTCCACGCAGGCGCTCCTGGGGCACTGGGTTTCTGACGCATGGCCTGAAGGGTGGACTCTCAGGTCCAGTGAAGCGTGCCCTTTTGGTCCCGTTATAGTCTTCACCTCCTTTCTGCAAAGGAGAGTCAGGAGGCCCTCTAAACACTACTCTCAGTAGATTTTTCTGTGATGCCAGAAGTGTTCACTCTCTGAACTGACATGTTGCTAGTGAGCACTTGAAATATGACCCGTGTAACTGCAGAACTGAATCTTAAGTTTTATTTACTTTTAAGTAATTAATTCAAATTCAAACAGCCCTTTATGGCTGGCTAGTGGCTGCCCAGGTGGCGCTAGTGTTAAAGAACTCACCTGCCAGTGCAGGGACGCAAGAGCCACGGATTCGATCCCTGCAGCAGGAGACCCCCTGGAGAAGGGCATGGAGACCCAGTGCTCTTGCCTGGAGAATTGCCTGGACAGAGGAGCCTGGTGGGCTACAGTCCGTGGGGCTGCCAACAGTCAGACACAACTGAAGCCACTTAGCACACACACCGTGTTAAACAGCACAGTGCTAAAGTGTGGGGTGCAGGACAGGGAGTCTTCCTGATCAGGGCTTCAGGCAGTGTTGATGATGAAGTGCACAAGAAGAAGGGAAAAAAGTAAAATTTTGAACACAAAGAAGTTATTCATCCTCCGAGGAGAAAATCCATAAGTCTTAAAGGAAATCAGCTTTTCTTTTGGGATCTGTCAGGAAGTCTGCCCTTTCTCTTCTCTTTGGATCTTTCTGTACATTTTGTCCTCTTCTCTGGATTAACTCCTCCTGGCTCTTTAACTCAGCCCTAGCTTTTTATATCAGTCAGTCTTTGCTGTATAATCGATCAACTCTAAATTTAGCAGTTTAAAACAACAATCCATTTTTTTGGTTTGTTATTCTCCCAGTTGTCAGGCTGGGGTGGGTTTAGCTGGATGGTTCTTCTGGTCTTGGCTGGGATCAGTCCTGTGTCTGGGGTCTGCTCTTGGGCCAGGTTGAGATGACCTCAGCTGGGATGGTCACCCCTGCCACGCATGGAGTCCCATTCTCCCGAAGGACAGCTTGATCGCTTAGTGGTCACAGGCTTCGAGGAGAATCAGCAGATGCTCCCAATGCCTCCTGAGGACGAAGCTCAAAGTAATATACTAAGGAACTTCAAAGTCACATTGTAAAGATGAGATACAGTGGCTGTAAGACTTGTGTGCTTTTTCTGTGATCTTGCTCATTCACCTCTTGTTGAGAGTCTTCCGCCCCTTCCCACAGTCCCCAAGCCAGTTGNAAAGGAGACACCGCCTGTCCGTCCACTTCCCAGCATCCCTCTCGCTAGCATCCATCTGGGCTGAGCGATGCGTGCGCCACCAGGAAAGACGCTGAATTAGAATGATTGGCCAAAGACCACCCGGAAACTAATCCCATCACCATAAAACCCGAGACTGCGAGCCACGGGCAGAGCAGTGCTCCTGGGTTCCCTTGCCCTGCTGCTCTCCACCCGGGCGCCCTTTCCCAACAAAATCTCTTGCTTTGTCAGCAGATGTGTCTCCTTGGACAGTTCATTTCCGAGTGTTAGACAAGAGCCCAGTTTTGGGCCCTGGAATGGGTCTGCCTTCCTGCAACATTTGCGTCAGGAAACTCAATGAGTATTAGCTTGTAACTAAGAGCTACCACATGGGCAGGCCCCTGGTACCGTACAATCTCTGGGCTAAGCCTTTGAATCATTTGTCCTCTTTAGTCCTCATAGCATAAAGTTGGCTCTCCCTAGCCTCGTTTTACAGATGAGAAAGTAGAGGATAAGCCAAGAGAGATCGCATCCCTGACCAAGATCTTCTAAGCCCACTTCTTTATGGTCTGATTCCAAAGCCTTGGTTCTGAACTCCCTAAGCCATATGTGGTGGGACTGTACATATATTTTCATACATAAAACATCTATTGATATTTTAAGTCCTTTCGGCATATTCATATATTTAATCTTCACGATAGATTTTTGAGGTGAGGGGCATTATCTTCCCCATTGCGCATATGAGGCAATAGGCAGGACTGGAAGGTTGTCTGCGGCAGCTTGAAGGCTTGGGGCTTTTTTCTTTTTTTTAATCTATAATTTATTTAATTAAATTCAGTGTTTTCCAAGTGTGTTCAATGGAGTACTAATTTTTAAGTTTCTGTGTAAAAATAAAGGCTTCTAAGGCAAACATGTTTTGCAAATTCAGCCCAGGAAAGTCCCCTCCTGGAGATTCATAATGTGTATTTGCATATCAAAGGAATGGAGGAACCCGGTAGGGAGGAAACCTGTTAAACTTTGTTTAACCCAGTGTTTCCCAAATGGATTTGACCTGAGATATCTCCCACCCCCTTCCCTCCTGCCTCACACACCTGCACAACATCTGTCAACATTCCACAAAGCCTTTTGGCAAAGTTCATTCTAATTCAACTCAACCTACATTCACTGAAGGTCAGGTCTGTGCCCATCCTCTCTTTACTGGGCTTTAAAGACACGTGGGAGAAGTTTTTTTTTTTTTTCCTGCAAGTTCATATTCTCCAAGTTCTTGGTACAAAAGAAAAAAAATGCATGATAAATATTTAGGGAATAAACCAAATATTAAGTTAGATGGTTGATGCTGGAGAGACAGCAGTGGTAGAGAAGGAAAGCAGCCTGGATGGAGGAAGGGTTTAAGCTGAACCATGCAGAAGGAGAACCTCAGACTGATCTGCAAAAGTAAGATTGAGAAACCTCCCCTTATCAAACAGACACTAACTTAACACTAGGAGGGAAAGACCATTTCTAGGACTAGGTTGTTTCTTGCTTAGAGTAACAGTTCTTGCAAGAATTTCTGTCATATGAACTGCTTATTGTTATTAGGATTATATTTACCATCATTTAATTAGATGATGGTTATAAGAGTTAAAATATCTCTGAGCAAATTCTGAGTTTGATTTCATCCAGCACCGCCTCAAGCCGCCTGACTCCTNATTGTTATTAGGATTATATTTACCATCATTTAATTAGATGATGGTTATAAGAGTTAAAATATCTCTGAGCAAATTCTGAGTTTGATTTCATCCAGCACCGCCTCAAGCCGCCTGACTCCTATAGGCTTCTTAACCCATTCTTATCACGTTTACCATGCCCTATTTTGATGGACAAAACAAACTCTCTGATAAGAGAGACATGTGGATAGTACAATCACCCACAATCTCCCCCCTCTTCAATGTTCTGAGTCTTCATCCTTATTGCTTCTGAGCTGCCATCTCTTTAGAACCATTGGCCTTTTCATGGAAATCTCGTCTCCTTATTAATTTCCCAACATACTCAGTTTTCTTTTTGAAAGCTTGGTGGGTTAAATGACGGTCTTTGGTTGGGTGAGCAGGAGAAGGAAGGGTGCCCCAAACAGTGGGTGGAGTAGAAGCGGAGGCTGGGAGGTGGGAATGAGCACACGGGCGAGAGCCTGGAAAGCAAAGTCTAGCCTGCTGCTGTGGGTGTGGGCTCAGGCTGGGATGCCCGCCTCGCCTTGTTGAGCTGCTGAGCACACAGCGGCATCTCAGAGCCTTTCCCTGCTTCCCTGTCATTGCCTCCCTCTCTGACTCATGGGCCCAAAGCAGCTCCTTTGTCTGGCTCTGTGTTCATCTGNGGTGAGCAGGAGAAGGAAGGGTGCCCCAAACAGTGGGTGGAGTAGAAGCGGAGGCTGGGAGGTGGGAATGAGCACACGGGCAAGAGCCTGGAGAGCAAAGTCTAGCCTGCCGCTGTGGGTGTGGGCTCAGGCTGGGATGCCCACCTCGCCTTGTTGAGAAGCTGAGCACATAGCGGCATCTCAGAGCCTTTCCCTGCTTCCCTGTCATTGCCTCCCTCTCTGACTCATGGACCCAAAGCAGCTCCTTTCGCTGGCTCTGTGTTCATCCGCCTGGCTTTCTGGTGGCTGTTGGTATCAGAATCAGGCTCCATGGGAGAGCTCCAGTCACATCCTATCTCACCTTTACCTCACCAAGCTAACTGATTCAAGTATTCTCTGGAACTTTGGAACTAAGTGGCTGAAACTTTGAACCAAGCTCTGTGGCTTAGAAGTCATAGTCCTTATTTATTCAACAATTACTGACTGTCTGCAATATAGCCTGTGTAATATATATCCTGTATTGAGTGCTTAATAGCACTTTTCTGGACATTAGAGATACACGTGAGGATTTCTGCCTCCTAGAACACAGAGAATTAGCCCATGTTTCTGACATGGTATGCAAATGTAACAAAAATACGCATAACATGAAATAGGAAAATAACAGTGAAGGATTCTGTTGGGATGGATATTGAAATTTATGCAGGAGTTTATATGTTATTGAGCCTCAGAAGGTGAAGAAGGAGAGTGAGTATCAGGAAATATACACGGAATGTCCTCTCAAAGCACCTCCTGTGTGGGAGAGAGAGAGTAAAGTATAGTCACTAACACCCAGGCCTTGCAGCTAATGGTCTTGAGTTCAAAATCCTCCTCTGTTATTTATTAGCTATGGAATCTCTGACTAGGGGAGATCAGACTCTTGGTTCTTGGCGTCCTCAGGTTTCTGACCTATACGATTGGAATAGCAACACTGTGAATCCCATAGCTTTGCAGTAGAGAATGAAAACGAGTGGACGCTCTAGAGCAGTTAGAACGGGGTCCGGCCCGCAATAGGTTTTGAATGAATGGGAGTCAGCACTGCTAATTTAAGATTTTATTAAAAGGTTTGCTATGTACCAGCCACAATCTAGGGGTTGGGATAGTACAAAGAATAGAACATAAAAGATCACCGATCTTTGGTTTATATACACTAGTAAGGAAATATAGAGAATAAAGAAAATACTTAAAGGTAATTTTAGCTGATGTTAAGTGCTATGAAGAAAAAGAAGGTACTGTGACGGGGTAGTTGTTTAGGCACATCAGAGAGGGTCTCCTCGAAGATGTGACTTTTGAACTTGACCCCAGTATTGAGAAGGACTATTTGAAGATGAAAAAGCAGGCTTAAAACTTAACATTCAGAAAACCTAAGATCATGGCATCTGGTCCCATCACTTCATGGCAAATAGATGGGGAAACAATGGAAACAGTGAAAGACTTTATTCTCTTGGGCTCCAAAATCACTGCACATGGTGACTACAGCTATAAAATTAAGACGCTTGCTCCTTGGAAGAAAAGCTGTGACCAAGTTAGATAGCATATTAAAAAGCAGAGACATTACTTTGCCAACAAAGCTCCGTCTAGTCAAAGCTATGGTTTTTCCACTAGTCACATATGGCTATGAGAGTTGGACTTATAAAGAAAGCTGAGCACCAAAGGATTGATACTTTTGAGCTGTGGTGTTGGAGAAGACTCTTGAGAGTTCCTTGGACTGCAAGAAGATCAAACCAGTCCATCCTAAAGGAGATCAGTCCTGAGTATTCACTGGAAGGACTGATGCTAGAGCTGAAACTCCAATACTTTGGCTACCTGATGGGAAGAGCTGACTCATTTGAAAAGACCTTGATGCTGGGAAAGATCGAAGACAGGAGGAGAAGGGGACAGAAGGACAGAAGATGAGATGGTGGGATGGTTATCACTGACTCGATGGGCATGAGTTTGAGCAAGCTCCAGGAGTTGGTGATGGATAGGGAAGCCTGGCATGCTGTAGTCCATGACGTCGCAGAGAGTCGGACATGACTGAGCGACTGAACTGAATTGAACTGATTTTAAGATCTGGGTACAGAGGTTTGTAGGAAGAGAAACCACAAGGGCAAAGGTCTCAAGTGAGAGCAGTCTTTCCATGTAGAAGAATAAAAAGGAGGTCAGCATGGCTGAGTTCAAATGGGCAGAGGTGGGGGAAGGTGTGATGATAGGTGAGAGTAGAATAGCTCGCATGGCCCCTCAAGGCAGGGCCTGCAGCACACAGCAAGGGACTTGGTGTTTATTCCGTGTCACAGAGTCAGCTATTGCAGAGCTGAGTGAGAGTTGGGGCTGAAATGAACAGCATACATGACTATTTCTGAGGGTTAATATTCACTAAACCTGAGGAATGAATACATTGTCCNGTAAGGAAATATAGAGAATAAAGAAAATACTTAAAGGTAATTTTAGCTGATGTTAAGTGCTATGAAGAAAAAGAAGGTACTGTGACGCGGTAGTTGTTTAGGCACATCAGAGAGGGTCTCCTCGAAGATGTGACTTTTGAACTTGACCCCAGTATTGAGAAGGACTATTTGAAGATGAAAAAGCAGGCTTAAAACTTAACATTCAGAAAACCTAAGATCATGGCATCTGGTCCCATCACTTCATGGCAAATAGATGGGGAAACAATGGAAACAGTGAAAGACTTTATTCTCTTGGGCTCCAAAATCACTGCACATGGTGACTACAGCTATAAAATTAAGACGCTTGCTCCTTGGAAAAAAAGCTGTGACCAAGTTAGATAGCATATTAAAAAGCAGAGACATTACTTTGCCAACAAAGCTCCGTCTAGTCAAAGCTATGGTTTTTCCACTAGTCACATATGGCTATGAGAGTTGGACTTATAAAGAAAGCTGAGCACCAAAGGATTGATACTTTTGAGCTGTGGTGTTGGAGAAGACTCTTGAGAGTTCCTTGGACTGCAAGAAGATCAAACCAGTCCATCCTAAAGGAGATCAGTCCTGAGTATTCACTGGAAGGACTGATGCTAGAGCTGAAACTCCAATACTTTGGCTACCTGATGGGAAGAGCTGACTCATTTGAAAAGACCTTGATGCTGGGAAAGATCGAAGACAGGAGGAGAAGGGGACAGAAGGACAGAAGATGAGATGGTGGGATGGTTATCACTGACTCGATGGGCATGAGTTTGAGCAAGCTCCAGGAGTTGGTGATGGATAGGGAAGCCTGGCATGCTGTAGTCCATGACGTCGCAGAGAGTCGGACATGACTGAGCGACTGAACTGAATTGAACTGATTTTAAGATCTGGGTACAGAGGTTTGTAGGAAGAGAAACCACAAGGGCAATGGTCTCAAGTGAGAGCAGTCTTTCCATGTAGAAGAATAAAAAGGAGGTCAGCATGGCTGAGTTCAAATGGGCAGAGGTGGGGGAAGGTGTGATGATAGGTGAGAGTAGAATAGCTCGCATGGCCCCTCAAGGCAGGGCCTGCAGCACACAGCAAGGGACTTGGTGTTTATTCCGTGTCACAGAGTCAGCTATTGCAGAGCTGAGTGAGAGTTGGGGCTGAAATGAACAGCATACATGACTATTTCTGAGGGTTAATATTCACTAAACCTGAGGAATGAATACATTGTCCTTGTTACTCATTGGCCCACTTGGACCCAGAGGCCCTGCAGAATTCTCTCTTCTGCCTTCCAGAATAGACCTTTTCCCTTAATTAAGGTGAAAATGTTTGTAACCATCACTGCCAGTTTAGCCCTGACTTCCTGACTTACTCTACTAAACAGGGGAGAAAACAAGGAGTTATTGTTGCCAGAGAACCATGCCTTTCGCTCTTCTGTGACCACAGTTGCTATCCCGTTGAGTTAGCCAAGTGTGATGTAGGGAAAGACCTGGCCGTGGGAGACGTTTCCTCCATCCATCAGCCAAGGGCTTGGCAAGCCGCCGATGCCATAGCTCAAGGAGGGAGTGGAGAGGATTTAATTGGAGGAGTGTTGACAGGGTTGTGGGAATGGGTAAGGGCCCCACCCAGGGTGGTAGGGCAGGTGGGGGCTGACAGCAAAGGGGAGCTTTTCTCACCCAGCCCTGATGAAACAGGAGCAGGCAGCGGGGTGGGGCCAGGCAGAGGCTTAGCTCCAGGAAAGGTCCGCTGAGCAGAGCCCAGGCTATAAGAGAGTGATGTGGCCTCAGCAGAAGTGGAGCCTGCGAGGAGCGAACACTCAGAATAAATACCTGGCTTCCCTTCTCTTCCGTTCCTGATCTCCTGACAAGTTCTTCTGCTGGGAGAACCCATTAGAAGCTAAAAAGCCAGAGAATTGTGGCAGGCCAAATACTGTTCCTTAAAATTGTCTATGTCCCAATCCTCAGATGTGTGAATATGTAGGTTGCATGGCAAAGGTTGTGCTTGGAATCAAGTTGCTCATCAGCTAACCTTAAGGCAGGGAGATATCCCTCACCTGTTATCTGTGTGAGTCCAGTATAATCAGAAGATTCCATACAAATGGAAGAGGAAGCAGAGGGAGAAAACTGTGGCCTGAGAAGGACGCCTCTTAAATTTAATTGAATTTTAATTGAAACTGAAAGGGGCTGAGAAATGTTGATAGAAGCTGGAAGAATCAAGGAAATGAATTCTCCCCAGAGCCTCCAGGAGAAACAGAGCCCTGATGACCCCTTGATGTTAAGTGAGATCCATTTCAGAACTCTGTCCTGCAGAGCTTCAAGAGAATGCATTCTTGCTGACTGTAGGCACCAAGTCTGCGATGATTGGTTACAGCAGCCACAGAAAGCTAACACAAGAGGCCAGATACAGCAGAGCATAGAAGGACAGAGAGAGTCAAAGAGGGCAGGAAGTGTGTGAGGGTGCAGCAGAGGGTATTCTGCACGCCTGGGTGCGTGTCTTGGTTCTTCCCTTGCTCTGTGGCTTTGGTGAAGCCATTTCCCTCGCCTGGGCCTTCATTTCTTCACCTGTGAAGCACGGGCCAACATACCTACTGCTCTGGGTAGCTGTGAAGGTCAGATGTGAAAGTGTCTTATAAACTCAGGTCACTTGCAAGTTAGGCATCTGAAATATAATGACCACAGGAAAAATGATTCAGTGCAAAATCTCCACTTGAGGCATTCCTAAGTTGAAAGCTTTGTACCTCTTGCTGACATGATTTTCCCATTACGACTTTTTTTTCAATGTGAAAAATTAGGGCATGTCTCTAAAGCATACTTCCCCATGGGGCCTGGAGCTGTCCTGGCTGGGTTATAAATTTTTTTCTTTCAATGCAAAAATTTATGGCTCTTTTTGGAAAAGATAGGCTGCAACAAGCATTCACATAATCATGTACCCACACACACATTGCATGTTCTAGAAAATGAGGCTGCCCATGAGAGACATAAATAGAGGAGCTCATGATTTTTTAACCACACATCCCACAAGCCAGTCTAACACCTCTTGTTCATGCAGGCACCACACACATTCACATTAATTTCTCCCATAAAGGGGCACCTAAATGATTGAACCTGCCAACTCCCTCTGAAGCACACGGATGTAAAGACCTCAAATGCACATAGACCCTACACTCCCCTTTGCCATCACCGGACCCACAATGAGTTTCCAGGCCAAATAAATGCTTGACACCCGCAGAAAAGTGTCTCCTGTATGACAGTGAGAAGGAAAAGTCAAATTACTTTTCATGACTTTCAAAATGGCTCGAGGAAGACAAGTTGGTTTATGTATTAAATTTATCTGGAATTTACATTTTGATTGGCCAACAGTCTGGGCAAATTCCACAGTAACCTATTGATCTGACAGAGACTTTTGACAGCTCTGAACAATTGCTAAAATGGCTTTTAAAACCCAGACGGCGAGAGCTGGAGAAATTTTCCCAGTGAGCCATCTCATTCATCTTCTCTCCACCACCCCCCCCCACCTCCCCCACCAGCCCTGGGGTGGCTTTTAATAAAGCAAATGGAGACATATTTTCAAAGATGCAAGATGAACATCCTCCTGGAGTTTCCCTCCATTGCTTCTGCTTCTCTTGCTTCCACACGGGCTTCCTCTCACCCTTGATCACGTTTGCAGGCTCTCTTCCTCCTTGTGAAATCCACAGTCAGTTCAGAGCTCGCTTGCTTGAGGCTGATGGAGATGATAAGCGTGTTTCCAGGTTTCCAGGCTGGCATCTTTCTAAAGTACGCCCTCATCTCTGTAACCCAGCTTCAGATACTGAGCCAGGAATCATCCTGATTTCTCTGCCTTCTGTCTGAAACATAATCTATCATCTAAGAATTTTGTATCCTTCCCAACCAATATGATTTGTTAACAGTGTGTGTCTGTATCAATTATTTCTCCCTTTTCGTATCTGCCTTGGATCACTGTGGTTTAATTCAAAGAAATATAAGCACCTACTGTCTTCAGGCTTTGGCTGAAAGGAATGTGCAGATAAAGATGAAGCCTTTTAGGAGATTATAATGTAATAAAGCAACAATTCTTTATTGTGGTACCTAGACAAGCAGCCATCAGCATTACCTGGGAACTTGTTAGATAGGTAAACTCTCAAACCAGATCCCAGACCTACTGAATCAAAAATTCTGGATTTTGTGTTTCAACAGAGCTCCCATGTGGTTCTAATGCAAGCTAAAGTTTGAGAATCAGAGTTATATAGTATTTGAGACATGCATACCAGTTGATATTGATTTCTGTAGTAAAATTGACAACATAGTGCTAAATGNCAGAAAAGTGTCTCCTGTATGACAGTGAGAAGGAAAAGTCAAATTACTTTTCATGACTTTCAAAATGGCTCGAGGAAGACAAGTTGGTTTATGTATTAAATTTATCTGGAATTTACATTTTGATTGGCCAACAGTCTGGGCAAATTCCACAGTAACCTATTGATCTGACAGAGACTTTTGACAGCTCTGAACAATTGCTAAAATGGCTTTTAAAACCCAGACGGCGAGAGCTGGAGAAATTTTCCCAGTGAGCCATCTCATTCATCTTCTCTCCACCACCCCCCCCCACCTCCCCCACCAGCCCTGGGGTGGCTTTTAATAAAGCAAATGGAGACATATTTTCAAAGATGCAAGATGAACATCCTCCTGGAGTTTCCCTCCATTGCTTCTGCTTCTCTTGCTTCCACACGGGCTTCCTCTCACCCTTGATCACGTTTGCAGGCTCTCTTCCTCCTTGTGAAATCCACAGTCAGTTCAGAGCTCGCTTGCTTGAGGCTGATGGAGATGATAAGCGTGTTTCCAGGTTTCCAGGCTGGCATCTTTCTAAAGTACGCCCTCATCTCTGTAACCCAGCTTCAGATACTGAGCCAGGAATCATCCTGATTTCTCTGCCTTCTGTCTGAAACATAATCTATCATCTAAGAATTTTGTATCCTTCCCAACCAATATGATTTGTTAACAGTGTGTGTCTGTATCAATTATTTCTCCCTTTTCGTATCTGCCTTGGATCACTGTGGTTTAATTCAAAGAAATATAAGCACCTACTGTCTTCAGGCTTTGGCTGAAAGGAATGTGCAGATAAAGATGAAGCCTTTTAGGAGATTATAATGTAATAAAGCAACAATTCTTTATTGTGGTACCTAGACAAGCAGCCATCAGCATTACCTGGGAACTTGTTAGATAGGTAAACTCTCAAACCAGATCCCAGACCTACTGAATCAAAAATTCTGGATTTTGTGTTTCAACAGAGCTCCCATGTGGTTCTAATGCAAGCTAAAGTTTGAGAATCAGAGTTATATAGTATTTGAGACATGCATACCAGTTGATATTGATTTCTGTAGTAAAATTGACAACATAGTGCTAAATGGGGAGTCAAGAGGAAACCTTGATAAACTTCATGAGGCAGTTAAGGAGAATTTGGGGGACAGCAGGAGGGCTTTACAAAGGAGAGAGCCTCATATTGTGCTTTGAAGAAGGGTCTAGAGAACATTCCGGAGCAAGGATACAGGGGGAGCAGAGGAATGATCCCAGCATGGCAGATGTCTAGCCCTGGAACTGCCCTTTTCCATGCTCTGCTCATGACAGACATTACTAATAGATCCTGCTACGTTTTCCTGCTGAGAGCTGGTAATGGTCTTAGAGGTCTTTCTAAACACATTTCTCTAGGTAGCCAATAGCAATCAATTAGAGTTGGCAGAGATTTGCTTGTTTCCTGTTTCTGGAGCGAGTCAGCAAACTAAAGGAATGTTCAAGCAATTGACCTCCTACTGGGGGCACCCAGGGGATTAACTTTCAATAAGTAAGATTGCACAGGGCCTTGAATGCCAACTCAGAGCTTGAGCTCGTTTCTGAGTGCGACAGGGGAACCAGTAAGGATTTGATCTAGAAAAGTGATATGATCAGGACTGTTTAAGGATTAGGCATTTTGCCTTCTACTCTCTGTAGATAGTAGCTTCCCAACTTGGCTGCCCATCAGAAGCACTTGGGGAGCTTTTAAAACTCTGAATGCCCAGACCACACCCAGGACCAATTTGATTAGATCAAATTAGATCTGGGGATGTGATCTGAGCACATTTTAAAATCTCCCCAGGCAATTACAGTGGGCAGCCAAGTTAAGGATCCAGCCGTTCAGATTATGAATTTACTGACGTGGAGAGCCTTTGTTATCTGTCTATTTCTGTGTCTTACATCAGTCCAGTCCAGTGTCTTCGATATCGCAGAGGCTCAGTCCATCAGTGCCTGATTGCTGTGCCCTCTCTATAGAATTGCCTGCCTTTCTCAAGCGGGAAGCTTTTGAAACAGGCGCAAGCCTAACATTTTGAAATCATAGCAGATTTTTCACCCTAAACTTAAGTAGTTGGATACCCTGCTTAGAAAACCAATGGCCCCAGAGTTTACCAGAGGTGACTAGGTCAGCTTCTCTTTCTATTCCTGCTGGAATGGCTCATGGAGAGAATGAAATACAGCAGAACTGGAAAAGGGTCAGAGAGGTGAGTGCATTTTAATGAGGGGAGAAGATTACGGGAACGGACAGGTCAGAAGACTGGAGGCGAGCTCCTAACCGGGAGCTCAATGTCGTTTACTCTGTGTTCTGTTCTTTGTTGCTTTGCTTTTCCATATCCCAGATCTCATGGTTTACTGTTGAATTCCTCATTTCTCCCTTACAGCTTCTTTTAATGCTTTTCTCCCCAAAGAGATAATTCCACCTTAGAGACCCTTCACAGTAAAGTTTAACTCTAAATTTGTATTCCTCTTAGGGAAGTTGGCGCCCCCCAGAATGCTCTTCCATGCTTATTTGCTAGAGTCTACCTCTATAAACCCCAATTGATATGTTTCCTCCCTGACACCTCAAGACAGATGCAGGGGCCGGCACAGCAATGACCTTTATCAAAACAGTGAGACGATTTTCCTATTTTCCTCTCCCTTTCTTACTCCTGATTATAAGAGTAATACGTGTTCCTTTACATACCTATATATATATATATTTTTTTTAATATAGAAAGACGTTTTTAAAACCCTAAAAATCTTTTTGTAAATGTGTCTCAGACAAAATTACTGACAATGGTCTGCTTCTGCTGCTGCTGCTAAGTCACTTCAGTCGTGTCCGACTCTGTGCAACCCCATGGACGCACAGGAGGCCACCCCATGGAGCCCACCAGGCTCCCCCGTCCCTGGGATTCTCCAGGCAAGAACACTGGAGTGGGTTGCCAGATCCTTCTCCAATGCATGAAAGTGAGAAGTGAAAGTGAAGTCGCTCAGTCGTGCCCATGGACTGCAGCCCACGGGCTCCTCCGCCCGTGGGATTCTCCAGGCAAGAGGACGAGTGGGTACCATCGCCTTCTCCAGTCTAGTGCACTCACAAAGTCGGTTTTGGTGTATGTGTATGTCAACTTATCTGAGGTGGTAACTTACATCATTAGAGGTGTGGGGAGGATTTGGTTACATTGTAAATGAGGCGTAGGGAGGATTTTTAATTTTAAATGACTACTTCAGTCTCCATCATATGGGTTTACTTACAACTTTCATGAATCAATCCTCTTTTTGAGTATATTTTTGCTTCTAATTATGCTGCTATGAAACTATGTGTGCACATACCAACACACAAATCTCTGCTACTCACATTTTGTGTATTTTTTTTTTGCATTACAAATTAGTTTCTTTGGTTCTTATAAATGGGAATACTGCTTTAAAATATTTGAATATATTTGGCTCTAGATACAATAGGTAAATTGCTTTCTCAAAAGACATACAAATTTATATTCCCAGCAGCAGAGAAAAGTGCTTATCTCACAGGGCCCTATTTGGAAGAGAATTTTGCTTCCCAGTTTTTCTAATTTGAGAAGTGAGGATAATAGCTCATTGTTTTAATTTGCATTTATTTAATTGCTAGTGAGGCTGCCTTTTTAAAACATATGTTTATTTTATTTAGCATATTCATTTTCTCATTTATGAATTGCCTCTTCCTGACATTTTATGGCCCGTTATCAGTTGGAATCTGAATATTTTGTATCACGTATTAAAGATAATTCTTATTGTGTTTACATAAGTTTTGAACTTTTCCAGTTTTTCTTCCTAGTGTTTCAATTTTGCCTGATATGTAAATATAGATTATTTTATGTTTTTATATACTAAACATCAAATTTTTCTTTTTTGTAATTTCTTCCTTTTTAATGAAAATAGCGTCTTTCTCCTTGTCCCTCAGTTTGATCCCTATTACTTATTTTTTGTTTAAAAATGTTTAAGCATTCAATTCAATTGTTTTATAATTTTGTAATTCATTGAAGTAGACAGTGCTGATGAATGCTTCCTGGCATTCCATGACTTATAACCCATCGTAAAAGGGGTTCATGACCATGTATTAAAAATATAAGACTTTCCTTACAAATATGTGATACCCTTTCAATGCTCTGTTAAATTTCTATGTATGTGTGGGTGTAAAACCCAATCCTATTTTCCAGTACCTATGTTTTCATTGACGTGTCTATTATTACACCAGAACCATAATGTTTTATGATTTTTTGCTGTATAATATAGAAAGGTAAATCTTTTCAATAATTCTTATTTTTCAAAAATTACTAAATCACTTTTGTTATCATTATTGTAGATGAATTTCAGAATCATCTTTTCAAGTTTCCAAAAATCTTAAGATTTTGATCGGAAAAAATATGATAAACTTATAAGTTAATTTAGGAGAAGACGATGCCTTTACATTATTGGGTCTTTGGCCGAGGAAAATGATATATCTTCCTATTCAGTCAGTTTTTTGCATCTCACAGTAAAGTTTTGTGGTTTTCTTATATATAGCTTGTTAAAGCTATTCATCGGCTTTTTATTTTTTCTATTGTTATTGTGGATAAGATATTTAAAAATCGTATTTCCCAACTATTTATTGCCATGAAAGAACAGCACTATTATTTTGGTCTCTTTACTCTGTAACCAGTCTCTGTCTACTAAGCTTTCTTGTTAATAGCTTTGTAGTTGATTCTCTTGAATGTTCTTCATATATCAACATGTGTCTTTGACAATTTGCTCCTATGTTTTAAGCAACTATTATTCTAGCAAAGCTGTCTTTATTGCAAAGAATAGAAACTTTTCGAATATAGGTTAAGAGAAGTAAATGTGTCTGGTGGGGGTTCTAAAGGGGCTGTAACCGATGGGCATGACCAGCCAACGCCGTGGAGACAGGAGCCCGCTACAGCGCTGTCTCATGGGAACTGGAGCTTACTAGAAACCCACGGTCACTCTCTTTCACCTTGGAGCTACACAGTATTTTGCTTCCCTCCACTTTTTGAGGCTGCAATATCTCCTTGTCTCTGCCCTCTCTCTCTTAGGAAACTCTCTCTGCGGCACACGCAGCTAAATGTATTCTTGCTGTCATAGTACCGACATCCAGCATGGACCCATGACCTTCTCTCTGACTTCATGTCCAGCAGGCCACCAGAGACACTCTAGCTACTGGCTAGTTAATGGATTAGCTGATGTCAGTTCAAAGGTTCACACCTGGTCCGGGTAGCCATGCCTAGTTTGGGGCTGGGTCACATGGTAGAAACACAGCCTCAGAAATTTGTTTTTCTTCAGATCTGTGAATCCTGGATTTGGCAAGTTTTACTGGCTTCACACTATGAATGAAATAGTTGTTCGACTTCTTTTCTGCTCTTGGACAAGTTTATAAAGTACAAGAATTATCTCTTTCTCTAAAGCTTGAAAGAAATTACATGGAAAAAAAAATTGTTTGGGACAAGCATCTTTCCGAAAAGTAATTCTCCGATAACTCTTTCCATTTCTCCTATAGCTGTTGCTCCAGTGAAGTCATAAGTATTTCTTCGTTTGTTTCTTCACTAGCCCATGACCTCCTGGACAGGCAGAACCATGTTTCATTTATCTGTTGGAGCCCAGTTCCAGCCCAGGGGCTCACCCTGAGTAGANGCCATTTAACTGAGTCGTCACATACCTGATGTCATAATCTTTGGCAGGTTGTAGAGCCCATCCAGAATTGTTTCTGTAGCTCAGGGTGTCAGCAAGCTGTGGCCCATAGGTCAAGTCAGGCTCACTGCTTATTTTGTAAATTAAGCTCTATTGGAATTCAGCCACACTCATTTATTTACATATGGTATATGGTTGCTTTTATGCTACAGTGACTGGTTTGATCATCCCCAAGAAAAATAAATGCAAAAGAGAAAAATGGCTAAAATGGCTGTCTGAGGAGGTCTTACAAATAGCTGCGAAAACAAGGGAAGTGAAAAGCAAAGGAGAAAAGGAAAGATATAAGCATCCGAATGCAGAGTTTCAAAGAATAGCAAGGAGAGATAAGAAAGCCTTCCTCAGTGATCAATGCAAGAAATAGAGGAAAACAATAGAATAGNAAATAGCTGCGAAAACAAGGGAAGTGAAAAGCAAAGGAGAAAAGGAAAGATATAAGCATCCGAATGCAGAGTTTCAAAGAATAGCAAGGAGAGATAAGAAAGCCTTCCTCAGTGATCAATGCAAGAAATAGAGGAAAACAATAGAATAGGAAAGACTAGAGATATCTTTAAGAAAATTAGAGATACCAAGGGACCATTTCATGCAAAGATGGGCTCAATAAAGGACAGAAATACCTAACAGAAGCAGAAGATATTAAGAAGAGGTGGCAAGAATACATAGAAGAACTGTACAAAAGAGATCTTCACGACTCAGATAATCACAATGGTGTGATCACTCACCTAGAGCCAGACATCCAGGAATATGAAGTCAACTGGGCCTTAGAAACCATCACTATGAACAAAGATATTAGAAGTGATGGCATTACAGTTGAATTATTTCAAATCCTGAAAGATGATGCTGTAAGAGTATTGCTCTCAATACGCCAGCAAATTTGGAAAACTCAGCAGTGGTCACAAGACTGGAAAAAGTCAGTTTTCATTCCAATCCCAAAGAGAGGCAATGCCAAAGAATGCTCAAACTACCACACAACTGCACTCTTCTTACACACTAGTAAAGTAATGCTCAAAATTCTCCAAGCCAGGCTTCAGCAATACGTGAACCGTGAACTTCCAGATGTTCAAGCTGGTTTTAGAAAAGGCAGAGGAACCAGAGATCAAATTGGCAACATCTGCTGGATCATCAGAAAAGCAAGATAGTTCCAGAAAAACATCTATTTCTGCTTTATTGACTATGTCAAAGCCTTTGACTGTGTGGATCACAACAAACTGTGGAAAATTCTTCAAGATGGGAATACCACACCACCTGACCTGCCTCTTGAGAAACCTATATGCAGGTCAGGAAGCAACAGTTAGAACTGGGTATGGAACAACAGACTGGTTCCAAACAGGAAAAGGAGTATATCAAGGCTGTATACTGTCACCCTGCTTATTTAACTTCTATGCAGAGTACATCATGAGAAACGCTGGGCTGGAGAAAGCGTAAAAGGGAATTAAGATTGCCAGGAGAAATCTCAATAACCTCAGATATGCAAATGACACCACCCTTATGGCAGAAAGTGAGGAAGAACTAAAGAGCTTCTTGATGAAAGTGAAAGAGGAGAGTGAAAAAATTGGCCTAAAGCTCAACACTCAGAAAACGAAGATCATGGCATCCGGTCCCATTACTTCATGGGAAATAGATGGGGAAACAATAGAAACAGTGTCAGACTTTATTTTCGAGGGCTCAAAAATCACTGCAGATGCTGATTGCAGCCATGAAATTAAAAGACACTTACTCCTTGGAAGGAAAGTTATGACCAACCTACACAGCATATTAAAAAGCAGAGACATTATCAACAAAAGTCCATCTAGTCAAGGCTATGGTTTCCAGTAGTCAGGTATGGATGTGAGAGTTGGACCATAAACAAAGCTTAGCACTGAAGAACTGATGCTTTTGAACTGTGGTGCTGGAGAAGACTCTTGAGAGGTCCTTGGACCACAAGTAGACCCAACCAGTCCATCCAAAAGCAGATCAGTCCTGGGTGTTCATTGGAAGGACAGATGTTGAAGCTGAAAATCCAATAATTTGGCCATCAGTGAAGAACTGACTCATTTGAAAAGACCCTGATGCTGGGAAAGATTGAGGACAGGAGGAGAGGGGATGACAGAGGATGAGATGGTTGGATGGCATCACCGACTCAATGGACATAGGTTTAGGTGGACTCTGGGAGATGCTGATGGACAGGCCTGGCATGCTGCGGTTCATGCGGTCGCAAAAAATCAGCCATGACTGAGTGACTGAATTGAACTAAACTGAACTGGACTGACTGGTTTGAATGACTTCCACAAACACCACTGGTCTCAGTGCTGAAAATATTCACTATCTAGCTAGCCCTTTACCAAATAAATAAATAAATTGCTAATCCTTGATATAACTAAACCATCTGTTGGTTAAAAAGAATATCCTGTGTTTTAGATATCATATGGGTAGGAGATCGCTCGAACTTTAAGCATCAGACTTTTCAGTTCAGTTCAGTTCAGTTGCTCAGTCGTGTCTGACTCTTTGCGCCTCCATAGACTGCAGCATGCCAGACTTCCCTGTCCATCATCAACTCCCAGAGCTTACTCAACCTCAGGTCCATCTAGAGGGTGATGCCATCCAACCATCTCATCCTCTGTTGTCCCCTTCTCTTTCCACCTTTAATCTTTCCCAGCATCAGGGTCTTTTCAAATCAGTTCTTTGCATCAGGTGCCAAAGTATTGGAGTTTTAGCTTCAGCATCCTTCCAAGGAATATTCAGGACTGATTTTCTTTAGTATTTTTACACTCATCAAAATGCAAGGGCAGCCCTCTTTACCAACAGTGTGGACAGAATGGGTCTCTGTAAGCAGAACCAGTACATTGTCACATAAAAAAACCTCAAATGTTCCCCAGCCTTTGGACAGGCAGAGGGTAAAGCATAGCAAGACTCAGACTTGAATGCCTGCCAGGCAAGTGGCAAAACCCAAAGGAGATATGAACACAACCAAGAGTGAAGTTGGATCACATACTGAAATTCCAAAGAGGATAATAGCCTAAGCTGAGCAGTGTGGTTTCTGGAACTGAAAACCAGAAGTGGCAAGCCTGGGGAGTCAGGCATGAAGGGTCAGGAAGTCCAGCCTAACTCTGATGGATTGCGGTTTGTAGGTTTGGAGTTGGCCTTCAATTCACTGTTAAAGGGCTTCCTAGGACCAACCTGCTGTACAAACAGCTGCCGAGAACTGAGTAGCTGATGGAGGGCCCACGTTTCTGGGTAGCATGGGAGAGACTACAGGAGCCCCATTTTTCTTTTTCTTGAGGTTTGAATCACCTAATAATCTCCTTATCTGTAGAAGAATGCTGTAGCCACCCAAATGTCTTAGGCAAAAAGGGAGGATGTCTTTAAAGGGGCGTTTAAGGTCAACTGAGCCCATGGGAGGAGTCCTGGTTCACCTCTGCAACCTTAAGTAACATGTGCACCCCCTGGGCTTGTTCCCTTATCTACAAAATACAGCAGGTGGGGTGTCAATAAAAATACATGTGGGTGGGCACATGACGTTTAGAAACACACGAAAAAGTGCTTGCTAAATTATGAAATTCTGTGTAGATTTGAGGTGTCACTGTTACTGAAAGTGACTCCATCCTAGCTGCCCTGCAGAATGAGCTGGCCTAAAAGATGACCTAAAATAGCCATCTAAATTAACCTGTTGAAGGGGAGAATTCATGACTCCCTGTAAGATGTTGTAGAATGCCTGCCAAGAGCTCTTTGTGATTAGTGTAATTGACACTGAGAAGATCCTTGTGACAGTAACTAGTCACAGATTCAGCCTCTTCCAAAGACTGTTCCTTGTCAGAGATAATAAAGCAATAATATCCGCGTGGATATGGGTGCCCATTTTTCTGCTTGTTAGAAAGGAAATGTGCGTGCAGCTCGGCTTCCGAAGAGCCCCAGCATACAGGTCTAATTTAGTGAAGAGGTGAAGAGCTGTGTCACCAGAAACACAGTCCCGGCAACTAGAACATGAGCAGCAGCACGATCTGGAGAACTGGAAACCACATGAGCAGCCAAAACAGCTGAATGGATAAGCCAGCTGTAGAGTCCCTTATCAGGTTGCCCTTGGCAGAGGCTACAAATTTAGGGAAGCCGTGGGGCCCTGTCCAGGGCGGTCAGCTCTGCTGGAGGGAAGCAGGCAGTGTGCAGACACGGAGGTCAGAGCTGAGAGAACTGGGTTGGGGATGTTTGACCCTGGAGCAGAAACAGTTCACTCTGTTCTCCATCTGGGGTTTCACTCTTTCTAAAGAAACTCTAAAATGTTTCCAAATTCTTAATCGTATGTGTAAAGTTTCTGTGCTCTGAATTAGACACAGTCTTTAACATAATACATAAATTTCTGGTATTGAACTTGAAAAGACAGCTTATCCTGCCTCATTTTACTTTACTATACACATACAGCCTGCTTACTTGCATAGGACTGATCTTGCCTTTCTAGTTAAGTGCTGTGATGTTTATCCAGATTCATAGACTTCTGTCTGTGGAAGCTTTGCACGTGGCCAACCCCATCCAACGCTAAATTTGCAAGTAATTCGATCTGAAATATCGAATGAGAGTGAACGAGCAATGAGAATGAACGATCTGCAAGTGCAGTCAACAGTACGGATGCATCTCACTCTTGAGCTAAAGAACATCGGCACAAATGATTCCCTTTTTGTGAAGTACAAGAATGGCAGAATAACTCATGTCCTTGCATGCATGCTTCGTGTATCACTGAACACATTGAATCACATAGTGGCTACTCTCAGACAAGTAGCGCCAGGAGGGCCTCAGAGGGGCTGGGGGCAGGCTGTTTATGTATTTTTTCTTGATTTTTAGTCCATTGAGGTATCCCATTCATAAAAAATCGTCAAACCGTGAATTTATGATATTTCTACGTTTCTATGCATGTCATATCGACATACAAAGCTTTAAAAAATGAATATGGAACCAGGGACTTAAGACAATGAAGCTCACAAGCAGCTCAGTCATGAACTAACAGTAGCACCTTGGCAAGTCATGTGACCAGACTGAGCCTCAGATATCCCATTTCTAATGGGAAGATCCCTTGGAGAAGGAAATGGCGACCCACTCTAGTATCCTTGCCTAGCAAATCTCATGGACAGAGGANGAAGGGGACAATGGAGGATGAGATGGCTGGATGGCATCACGGACTCGATGGACATGAGTCTGAGTGAACTCCGGGAGATGGTGATGGACAGGGAGACCTGGCGTGCTGCGATTCATGGGGTTGCAAAGAGTCGGACATGACTGTTTGATTCCTGGTGAGGAAGATCTGCTGGAGAAGGGATAGGCCGCTTCAGTATTCTTGGGCTTCTCTTGTGGCTCAGCTGGTAAAGAATCTGCCTGCAATGTGGGAGACCTGAGTTTGATCCCTGGGTTTGGAAGATCCCCTGGAGAAGGGAAAGGCTACCCATACCAGTATTCTGGCCTGGAGAATTCCATGGACTGTACAGTCCATGGGGTCGCAAAGAGTCAGACATGACTGAGTGACTTTTGCTATAATACCTCTGTCCAATATAAAGATAATGTGAGCCAGAAATGCTAGCCATGTTTGTAATTTTAAATTTTCCAGTAGTCACATCTTAAAAAGTAAAAAGAAATTGGTAGGTATAATTTTAATAATACATATTATTTGAATGAATATATTCAAAATGTTATCATTTCAATATGCAATCAATTAGAAAACAGCCCTAACGAGGTATTTTACATTCTTTTTTTCATACTAAATTTTGAATTAAAAAAAAAACCTGTGCAAAGAGAGTTAACGGAAACAGGTGAAGCTGATTTTAATACCATATAGTTCAGCATGTACTTTATGATTACAGCACAGTTCCTATCAAGGTGGCTCCATTTTAGTGCCCCAGAGCCACACGTGATCAGTGGTTACCCTATTGGGTGATTCCAGCTATAGAGCTTAGAAAAGTGCCGGGCACATAGTAGGAACTCAAAACTATTTAGGAATAAATGAATGGACTAGAAAGGTGCGCCTCACCAATCCCCTGGTATAGTTCCGTCGTGCCGGAGACGGGGAAACGAGGCAAGAGAGACAGTGACTGATCGGAGTAGCTCCCATAAGTGCCTTCCTCCTGGACTAGAAAGCAAGTGTGGCGCCCGGCCAGGAAGCAGGCCCTGCCTACCCTTGACCGAGGCTACCCGGGTGCTCAGCTCAGCCCTGACATATAACAGGTGTCTGGTAAGCGTGTGTTGAGGGAAAGGTCACCTCGCTAATTGGTAAGAGAGCAGAGAGAAGCAGAGACTCCTGCCTCCCGCCCAGGGCTCTTTTCACTGTACCCTGCTGTCATGAAAATTGATTTATGCTCAGGACCTGGAAGAGTGTGTAACAATTGCATCAAGGATATGCTGGGGGGGTGTGGATGCCGAGACACCGATTACCATTTAAATCTCTCTGTGAATAGGTGTTCAGTGGGCACAGCTGGAACTCATTGTGTCGGGGCCTGAATGGGCCAGCAGTTGGGGTGCTGGATGTCATTTACACGGAAGACAGGAGCCCGCTTCTGGTTCCTTTCAAACAGACATATGCTTTGGGTTGTACCTGGGGTTCCCTGGACTTCAAGCCGCAGGATGACAGAGCTGGCTCAGCATGCCTCAGCCAGCCCTGGCCTCTCGATCATTACGTACCTCCATTCCCGTCCCCCATCATTTAGGGTCCAGAGAAGGGCAACCCCAATGACTGCTCTCCAGACCTGTCCTCTGCAGGGAGGGGCCCTTCTTTTTCCTCTGGCTGAGACATAGCCGAGTTCCCTTCTCTCCAGCTGCTCTCACTGGTTTCCAGCAAGACTGCATTCCAAGGGAGAAGTCGTGTCTCAGAATCACATAACGCATAACTATCACATGTGTGGGTTCAAAGGCATCTTGCTTGTCTTCTAAAGCCAGTTCCCAAACTTCATGTATTTGCATATCCCCTCATGATCTTTCTTATTCCTATCTCCTGTTCACAGTGATGTTTCCTCTAAAGCTTTCTGCTTTCTAAAGTTAAATAAACTTATTTTTGAAGGAAAATAATAACTTTGGAAGTATATGCATGCATGTTACAAATATACTCCATATGAAAAATAAATATATAGCTATTTGATGATAATCAAAATGTATTTAATATTTACATGGAGCTGCACAGTCTCTTAGCATCTTCTACAACCAGCTGTGCCTCCACCAATGATACATGTCTCGCTCTTAAAACCTGTTCTAGGGCAGCAGCCTCATCAGACAGAGAAGACGGAGGCTCAGGGAGAGGCAGGCTCCATCTGTCACCAGGCAGGTCTTACAGAGGTTGGGTGGCAAAGCTGGCTTGGCACTTGGACTCACTGCTTCTGAGACCCAAACTCTATCAGCTATTTCTTCTGCTGTGGCAGCAGCCAGTGGTGAACTCAGCGCCTCCATCTGTTGTGGTAAGAAAACAGAGGCTTTTAAGTCACAGGTTCAAATCCCAGCTGCATATTTGGGGTTGCATGCGTTCATGCCAATAGCTTCATCATCCCTAGTCTACACCTCTCAGGAAATGGGGATGATGCCCGGCTTGGAGTCATAGAGACATCTGCGTCTGTAACCTGGCTCACAAAAAACTCTGCTCCACTCACTAGCCCAGTACTGTTCCGCAGAAACTTAAAGCAAGCCACCCAGATCCTTTCAAATTTTAGAGTAGCCACATTTTTTAAAAAAGAATAAGAAGAAATAGGGAAACAATTTTAAAATGAACAATATGGTTTATTTAACCCATTATCTCTAAGATATTCTCATTTTGATGTGTATTCAATTTAAAATTTTTAATGAAATAGTTTCCCTTTTTATATGATAGTTTCAAAACCCACCCTTGTATTTTATATTTTAAAGCATGCTGAACTTGAACATCTTCAGAATACTTGTACCTGTGATGGTTTATTTGCTCATATCACAGCCACCTCTGATGAGACAGGCTGGATAGACATTGCCATTCCCATTGTAAAGATGGCAGAACTAACCCTCAGAAAGGTTAAATGACTAGTAAATAGCAAAGCCAAGTCTGGAATTCAGGCTTGCCAATTTCTCAAACAGGGAGTTGCTCAGAATCCTTAATGAAGATTCCAAGTTCACCTACTCTTTGTAAAGCAGTCTGATTTGAAGACCAATCTACCAAGCTTATTCCTTTAAAATATCTGTTTTACTATATAGTTGGCGTTATGTGTTAATAGCTTCAGCCCATAATTTTTTTTTTCTTTTTAAGCTAAAGGGGAGGGAGATGAGGTTACTGCCAAATGCTGAACTAATTAGCTCCACTGTAGGTTTACTTAGAAGGCTTATTTTAGCAGGTGTATTATTTAAGCATCAGATAACTGATTTGTTAATAACTCTTTTTCTTGCTCTGGTGAGTATAATTTTCTTCTCTGGGGTTCAAAGAGGTAAAACTTTCCCCACACAGAGACCTGATTGTAATGTTCAGTCTTTGATAAGATTCATTCTTACGTCAGGTTTTCTGGTTTTCTTTCCCTGTTCTTTTCTTCCCCCCTGCCTGCAGGGTGTGTGGGAGTGCTAATCTATATAGAATCTTTTTCTTCTCCTCTGTTTGTCTTCCTTCGACTATTTTCTCTTGTGAAGGCAAATACAATAATAATATCTTACTTTCTAAAGCTCTTTTCATCCTGATCGAGTTCCGAGTGCCACAGAACACACTGCATTTCAAAACTTATGGAAATGCAGTCTTACAGGTTACAAATTTAGACAACATGAAAAGTCAGACACGCAGGGCCCTTGAAGCACATTAATTCACTCACAACACTCTCCATCCTCTGAACAGCTACAATTAATCGTCTCTGAGCTAAGCCAAGCCTTTTGCTCAAGGTAGCACAGACCTCGTTAAGAGAAAGGGAATGATGTTTATTTATGTGTCTACATTTCCATGTGATTATTGGGAGCCCACGCAGATCTGTTGGGTTCATACCAGCAACGCTGGAAGAGGAGCTTGTATTCTCGCTGCAGTTTTGCAGACAAACCAAACGTTTGCATCTTTATTTATTCATTTTTTTTACAGCTCACTTTTCCTATTCCTTCTCTCCAGAGCAAGAGTCCGTGTTTCTTTTAGAAACTGTGCAAAGGCTGCCTATAATAATTTAGAAGAATACAGCCCAGATGCNCGAAACGTTTGCATCTTTATTTATTCATTTTTTTTACAGCTCACTTTTCCTATTCCTTCTCTCCAGAGTAAGAGTCCGTGTTTCTTTTAGAAACTGTGCAAAGGCTGCCTATAATAATTTAGAAGAATACAACCCAGATGCCTACCATCTTGTGTGAACTCTGGCTTCAGCAATAGCCGGTCTCATCTCAAACCGTGCACATCACTTGCCCACACTGCCCAGCCTGCTCCCTCAGCCACGTGGGCTGTCTGCCTTCAGCCACATTGGGATTTTCATCTGGACCAAGCTCCTTCTTGCCTCCAGGAGCATTCTTCTTACAATGTTCTTCTGCCAGCGGTTCCACTGGCTTCTGATTGCTCAGAAGGCCTTGGCTCACACAGTATCTTCTTTGCTGGGCCTGCTCTGCTCACCCATCAATTTTTGTCCTATTTTCCTGTGTAACCGTCTGCCTTGCAGCTCTACTGAGAGTTTAGTGCTCTCAGCTGGAGTGTAGCCATAGCCTTGAACCCCCAGGAGACTGTTCTCTTCAGGTGCGTCACCCTTGCAACAGAGAGTTTGGAGCCATTCACAGTGGTTTTTACTGCAAATGTCAGTGTTTAGGGTCTAAGTTCACTTCAGTTCAGTCACTCAGTCGTGTCTGGCTCTTTGCGGCCCCATGAACCGCAGCACTCCAGGCCTCCCTGTCCGTCACCAACTCCCGGAGTCTACCCAAACCCATGTCCATTGAGTCGGTGATGCCACCCAGCCATCTCATCCTCTGTTATCCCCTTCTCCTCCTGCCCTCAATCTTTCCCAGCATCAGGGTCTTTTCAAATGAGTCAGCTCTTTGCCTCAGGTGGCCAAAGTATTAGGGTCTAAGAGTAATTTCTAAATCTATCATCCATGCTGGAATGTAGAGAGTAGCAACTGGTTCCCTGTCTCCATTGATCAGATTGGTCAGGGGATATGGCAAGAGGATCTGAAACACTGACTTCTCCATCCGACTGCCTGACATTGATTTTGCCATTAGTATCCTCTCTGAGAACTTCTTACTTAGCCCTTCTATTTGTAGTTACTTTCTTTATATTGTACATAATGGGAAGGGAACCCTAAAATTAGAAAGAATCGGCCTAAGTCCCTTTCACTGTACCTTAGTCTTAAATTAACATGGAAGTTGATTTCCAGGAGAAGAAATGAGCTTGTATTACTCTGCAGCCGTGTAAACTTTGTGAGAGAGAGGGCAATGGAGGTCAGAAAGTAGAAAATTTACCATTGTCTAATGTCAGAACTTTCAAAGTCCTTTTACATGTGTTATCTCATTTAATGTTCAGATCAAGCTTAAGCGGGAGTCGGATAGTGTAGGATGCAAACAGGAGAGTAAAGACTTAATAGGGAGACTCTTGGGTGCTATTTGTACCATAAAAGGGGTGTGTGTGTGTGTGTGTGTGTGTGTGTGTGTGTGACATGGGTTTCTACTCAAGTGTTTATCTGATCTGTTTGTGGTAACTGTGGACAGAACCGAACTGTTGGGAAGGACTCTGGTACCATGTACGGTTTATCCAGACTGGGTGACGAGGGGTCGTGTTGGCCGTGGATGTGGCCATGGTCATGGTGAAAAGGCAGAACACACAATATATAATTTAAAACCTTGGAAAATTCCAAGTTCCAAAGTACTAGACATCTGCGTAATCCGGATTTTGAATCATTGAGACACCAGGATCCTATTTCTGACTCCTCCAGTAATGAGTAGTGCAGTCTTCAAAAGGTCATTTCCTTCACAAAGGTCATTATGAGTCTGTAAAATTTGAATATTGTAGTAGATAATTGATACAGTTTTATCCAGCTGAGAGTGTCTTTGATTTTATAGGAAAATTTATAATGACTACATTTTTAGAACATGCATTCTTAAATAATGGCATATTCCATCCTAATAGACAAGTACATTTTTCTCCTCTTTTTCACCCATAGAGGTTCCTTAAATAGGATATTTACTTGTATAAACAATATTGGCTACTTAAAATGCCAATATTGACTCATTTTGTGTGAAATTTGAAGGTGTCATGTGTTTTCTCTAACACGTGTCTTGGAAGCGCTCAGATTCTCATTTCTTCTTATTTTTCGCGGTGGAGCAGTTGACCTACCCTACACGGCTCATTCTCTATAATGAATATATGCTGGCCAGCATGCAGGGAGCATAGCAGAGAATCACAGATGCAAACTGTGTGAGACGAGGGTCGAGAGCCACTGTGGTTCTTGAAGTTCTGAGGAAGTTTTGTCCTTCCTGTGACAAAAATAGAACATGTGCATCGCGGGAAGGTTAAGAGAGAAGAAAGAAGCAGCAGCTGTTTGCCCGTGTAGCCCCTGAGAGCAGAAAGTGTGTCTGTCTTGCCAACAGTTGTATCTCCCGTGATTTGTAGAATGTCTGGGACTAATTAATAGATAGATGCTAAATTTATGAATCAGTAAATGAATGCCAGCAAGAAGGGAAAAGTAGACACACCTAGTCCTGAACCCCAGAGATAACCACTGTTAACAGGGAGTGTGCCTCCATCTAGACTTTTCGCTGACATGTGTGTATTCATTTTTAAAAAATCAGCCTTGTTGAATATAATTTACATACAACAATAGGCATCACGTTTAGACTAGAGCTCAGTGAGTTTTGACAAATAGATACAGTCATGCTAGCACTGCCACCGTCGCGATCATTTCTTCATCCCCAGTAAATCTCCTGGTACTTTTGTGGTCAGTCTTTTTTCCCTTTTCTTAAGCCCTCACCACCACTGATCTGATTTCAAACTAATCTGAAATAACACGGTATGCAGTCTTTTATATTTTGTTTCTTTCACGTGGCATAAAGGCTTTGAGATTCATCCGTGTTGCTGCGTGTCATTAGTCTCTTCCTGATACTTTCATTGGTTATACAACAATTTGCTCATCTGTCCACCAGTTAATGGACACTGAGCTTTTCCAGTTTTGCCTGTTGTTATGAAGCACTTAGCATTCCTGCATAAGTCTTTGTAGGGACATATGTTTGGCTTTCTATTGGGTACATACCTGGGAATGTAAATGCAGGGTTAAATTTTAATTTATGTGGAATTACCGTCTTCCAAAGTGGTTGTATTATTCTGCATTCTCACCAGAAAAACATGTGAGAGAGCAAAATTTGCTGTTGTCTTTCTTAATTTTAGTGATTCTAAATGAAGTGTCTCACTGAGGTTTTAATTTGTATTTAGCTTATGACTAGGGATGTTGAACATCTTTTCCTGTGCTTATTTTGCCATCGCTATGTTCTCTCTTAGTGATGCGTCTGTTCAGATTACTTTTTCTTTCTTTTTTTAAAAAATCTAGTTGTTTATCTTTTTGTGATGGAGTTGGATGGGTTATTTATCTATACTGGTTGCACATTCTTTATCAGATATGCTTATTACATATTTTTCCCAGTGTGGAGCTCGCCTTTGCATTTTCATTACAGTGTCTTTTCAAGAGCAAAGAATTTTACTGTGGATGAGGCCCTATTTGAGAATTCTTTATGGTTTCTCTTTTTGATATGCTATGGTCAAAATTTTTCCCTAGCTCAAGGTCACATGGATTTCTTTCTGTATTATCTTCTCGAATTATATTTTAGCTCTTACATTTAGTTTTATGATACATTTTGAGTTAATTTTTGTGGCTGGTATGAAGTAAGGGTTCAAGCTCATTTTTAAATACATGCATGTTCAATTGTGCAACATTTGATTGAAAGGCTAATACCTTTCCCCATTGAATTACTTTGATTCCTTTGTCAAAAATCAATTAACCAATTATGTCTGAATCCATTTCTGATATTCTTTTCTGTTCCATCGATTTAAATGTTATTTTTATGCCAAAACAGCTGTGTCTTAAGTGTACGGCTTTAAAAGTCTTCCAAACAAGTACTTTCCCTCTCAACGTTCTTTTTTTTTCAAAATTGTTTTGCTTTTCTTAGGTTGTTTGTCTTATTTTGATTGCCACAAAAAAATGCTTATTGGGATTTATGAGTCTATTTATTAGTGTGGTGAGAATTGACATCTTAAAAATATTGCCTTCTGATTCATGAGCATGACACATATGCTCATGAGAAAAGGGAGATCCCTTTTTTCACATCTTTTAAAAGTTTTCTTTCAACATTCAATATATAGAAATTTTCATACTGTGTTAAATTTACCTCCATGTATTCATGGTTTTTGATGCTATTATAAATTTATGTGTATATATATATATGTGTACATATACATTTGTAAAAATTTCACTTTCTAATTATTCATTGCTGGTATATAGAAAAATAAAACATTTGGGGCATTTATTTGGTATTATTCAGATTAAGAAATTTGTATTTCTTGCCTAGTTTGCTGAAGGTTTATTTTTAATCACAAACAATGGATTTTTTCAAATGCTGTTTTATATTGGCCAAGATAATATGGATTTCCTTCTTAGTATACTCATATGATAGATAACACTGATAGATTTAGGAGTGTGGTTACAGAGTAAGGAGTTTGTCTGATCTTTGTTGTCCCTGGTTCCTAGAATGGAACTTCTGAACATTTGTAATTTCCTGACTGATAGGTGTGTCCTGTTATTCATGGTGGGTCCCTGGGAATGTGTCTAAACTTTTACTAACAAGGCAATTCATGAGGAATTCCTAAATAGTTTCAGAGTCAAAGCTGGCTTTGATGGAAAGACCAACTGTGCTGTTAAGAGGCTTGGGGTTTTGATCTAGCTGATATCAGCTTGACTTCTAGGGAGAGCACAGAGGCTGGAGATTGAGTTCAGTCACATGCCCAGTGATTCTATCCATCAACCTATTTAATGCAATCCCAGTGAAAATTCTGGACACCAAAGNTCCATCCGACTGCCTGACATTGATTTTGCCATTAGTATCCTCTCTGAGAACTTCTTACTTAGCCCTTCTATTTGTAGTTACTTTCTTTATATTGTACATAATGGGAAGGGACCCTAAAATTAGAAAGAACCGGCCTAAGTCCCTTTCACTGTACCTTAGTCTTAGATTAACATGGAAGTTGATTTCCAGGAGAAGAAATGAGCTTGTATTACACTGCAGCCGTGTAAACTTTGTGAGAGAGAGGGCAATGGAGGTCAGAAAGTAGAAAATTTACCATTGTCTAATGTCAGAACTTTCAAAGTCCTTTTACATGTGTTATCTCATTTAATGTTCAGATCAAGCTTAAGCGGGAGTCGGATAGTGTAGGATGCAAACAGGAGAGTAAAGACTTAATAGGGAGACTCTTGGGTGCTATTTGTACCATAAAAGGGGTGTGTGTGTGTGTGTGTGTGTGTGTGTGTGTGTGACATGGGTTTCTACTCAAGTGTTTATCTGATCTGTTTGTGGTAACTGTGGACAGAACCGAACTGTTGGGAAGGACTCTGGTACCATGTACGGTTTATCCAGACTGGGTGACGAGGGGTCGTGTTGGCCGTGGATGTGGCCATGGTCATGGTGAAAAGGCAGAACACACAATATATAATTTAAAACCTTGGAAAATTCCAAGTTCCAAAGTACTAGACATCTGCGTAATCCGGATTTTGAATCATTGAGACACCAGGATCCTATTTCTGACTCCTCCAGTAATGAGTAGTGCAGTCTTCAAAAGGTCATTTCCTTCACAAAGGTCATTATGAGTCTGTAAAATTTGAATATTGTAGTAGATAATTGATACAGTTTTATCCAGCTGAGAGTGTCTTTGATTTTATAGGAAAATTTATAATGACTACATTTTTAGAACATGCATTCTTAAATAATGGCATATTCCATCCTAATAGACAAGTACATTTTTCTCCTCTTTTTCACCCATAGAGGTTCCTTAAATAGGATATTTACTTGTATAAACAATATTGGCTACTTAAAATGCCAATATTGACTCATTTTGTGTGAAATTTGAAGGTGTCATGTGTTTTCTCTAACACGTGTCTTGGAAGCGCTCAGATTCTCATTTCTTCTTATTTTTCGCGGTGGAGCAGTTGACCTACCCTACACGGCTCATTCTCTATAATGAATATATGCTGGCCAGCATGCAGGGAGCATAGCAGAGAATCACAGATGCAAACTGTGTGAGACGAGGGTCGAGAGCCACTGTGGTTCTTGAAGTTCTGAGGAAGTTTTGTCCTTCCTGTGACAAAAATAGAACATGTGCATCGTGGGAAGGTTAAGAGAGAAGAAAGAAGCAGCAGCTGTTTGCCCGTGTAGCCCCTGAGAGCAGAAAGTGTGTCTGTCTTGCCAACAGTTGTATCTCCCGTGATTTGTAGAATGTCTGGGACTAATTAATAGATAGATGCTAAATTTATGAATCAGTAAATGAATGCCAGCAAGAAGGGAAAAGTAGACACACCTAGTCCTGAACCCCAGAGATAACCACTGTTAACAGGGAGTGTGCCTCCATCTAGACTTTTCGCTGACATGTGTGTATTCATTTTTAAAAAATCAGCCTTGTTGAATATAATTTACATACAACAATAGGCATCACGTTTAGACTAGAGCTCAGTGAGTTTTGACAAATAGATACAGTCATGCTAGCACTGCCACCGTCGCGATCATTTCTTCATCCCCAGTAAATCTCCTGGTACTTTTGTGGTCAGTCTTTTTTCCCTTTTCTTAAGCCCTCACCACCACTGATCTGATTTCAAACTAATCTGAAATAACACGGTATGCAGTCTTTTATATTTTGTTTCTTTCACGTGGCATAAAGGCTTTGAGATTCATCCGTGTTGCTGCGTGTCATTAGTCTCTTCCTGATACTTTCATTGGTTATACAACAATTTGCTCATCTGTCCACCAGTTAATGGACACTGAGCTTTTCCAGTTTTGCCTGTTGTTATGAAGCACTTAGCATTCCTGCATAAGTCTTTGTAGGGACATATGTTTGGCTTTCTATTGGGTACATACCTGGGAATGTAAATGCAGGGTTAAATTTTAATTTATGTGGAATTACCGTCTTCCAAAGTGGTTGTATTATTCTGCATTCTCACCAGAAAAACATGTGAGAGAGCAAAATTTGCTGTTGTCTTTCTTAATTTTAGTGATTCTAAATGAAGTGTCTCACTGAGGTTTTAATTTGTATTTAGCTTATGACTAGGGATGTTGAACATCTTTTCCTGTGCTTATTTTGCCATCGCTATGTTCTCTCTTAGTGATGCGTCTGTTCAGATTACTTTTTCTTTCTTTTTTTAAAAAATCTAGTTGTTTATCTTTTTGTGATGGAGTTGGATGGGTTATTTATCTATACTGGTTGCACATTCTTTATCAGATATGCTTATTACATATTTTTCCCAGTGTGGAGCTCGCCTTTGCATTTTCATTACAGTGTCTTTTCAAGAGCAAAGAATTTTACTGTGGATGAGGCCCTATTTGAGAATTCTTTATGGTTTCTCTTTTTGATATGCTATGGTCAAAATTTTTCCCTAGCTCAAGGTCACATGGATTTCTTTCTGTATTATCTTCTCGAATTATATTTTAGCTCTTACATTTAGTTTTATGATACATTTTGAGTTAATTTTTGTGGCTGGTATGAAGTAAGGGTTCAAGCTCATTTTTAAATACATGCATGTTCAATTGTGCAACATTTGATTGAAAGGCTAATACCTTTCCCCATTGAATTACTTTGATTCCTTTGTCAAAAATCAATTAACCAATTATGTCTGAATCCATTTCTGATATTCTTTTCTGTTCCATCGATTTAAATGTTATTTTTATGCCAAAACAGCTGTGTCTTAAGTGTACGGCTTTAAAAGTCTTCCAAACAAGTACTTTCCCTCTCAACGTTCTTTTTTTTTCAAAATTGTTTTGCTTTTCTTAGGTTGTTTGTCTTATTTTGATTGCCACAAAAAAATGCTTATTGGGATTTATGAGTCTATTTATTAGTGTGGTGAGAATTGACATCTTAAAAATATTGCCTTCTGATTCATGAGCATGACACATATGCTCATGAGAAAAGGGAGATCCCTTTTTTCACATCTTTTAAAAGTTTTCTTTCAACATTCAATATATAGAAATTTTCATACTGTGTTAAATTTACCTCCATGTATTCATGGTTTTTGATGCTATTATAAATTTATGTGTATATATATATATGTGTACATATACATTTGTAAAAATTTCACTTTCTAATTATTCATTGCTGGTATATAGAAAAATAAAACATTTGGGGCATTTATTTGGTATTATTCAGATTAAGAAATTTGTATTTCTTGCCTAGTTTGCTGAAGGTTTATTTTTAATCACAAACAATGGATTTTTTCAAATGCTGTTTTATATTGGCCAAGATAATATGGATTTCCTTCTTAGTATACTCATATGATAGATAACACTGATAGATTTAGGAGTGTGGTTACAGAGTAAGGAGTTTGTCTGATCTTTGTTGTCCCTGGTTCCTAGAATGGAACTTCTGAACATTTGTAATTTCCTGACTGATAGGTGTGTCCTGTTATTCATGGTGGGTCCCTGGGAATGTGTCTAAACTTTTACTAACAAGGCAATTCATGAGGAATTCCTAAATAGTTTCAGAGTCAAAGCTGGCTTTGATGGAAAGACCAACTGTGCTGTTAAGAGGCTTGGGGTTTTGATCTAGCTGATATCAGCTTGACTTCTAGGGAGAGCACAGAGGCTGGAGATTGAGTTCAGTCACATGCCCAGTGATTCTATCCATCAACCTATTTAATGCAATCCCAGTGAAAATTCTGGACACCAAAGTTCATTTGCACTTCTGGTTAATTAATCCATCAGTATGTCAAGATGGTGACTTGCCCAGATTCATGGAGAGAGAACATGAAATTTCCATGTTCAGCAGACCTCATCCTATAAGTCTTTCCTTTTAGCTGGTCCTGATTTGTGCCCTTCATAATAAAACTGCAATTATTAGAAAAGCACTTTCCTGAGTTCTATGAGTCATTCTAATGAACCCAAGAGGATAGTGAAAACCCTTGAACCTACAGCCAGTTGGTCAGAAGTATGAGTGGCCTGGGGACTTGCAATTTATGGCAAGTGTTTGAAGTCATGGCAGTCTTGTTAGGGACTGTGTTCTTAACCTGGGAAGTCAGTGCGAACTCAGGCTAGTCAGTGTCAGAACTGCATCATAATATTGCAAATGTTGAACCGATATTTTATTCCTGAAAAAATAATTCCACCTAGTCTTAAAGATTTATCCTTTTAAAATATCACTGAATTCATTGTGTTAATATTTTATCAAGGAGCTTTTCATCTACACTCATGAGAGATATTGTTCTATATTTTTCTTTTCCCTTAATGTCCTAATGGTTTTGATGTCAGGATAAGGCTGTATTCATGAAACACACTGGGAAGTGTTATCTCTTTCTATATTCATCTGAAGTGTTTATGCAAGGTTGGTATTACTTCTTCCTCAAACATTTGGTTGAGTTCATCATTAAAGCTCCATGGGCCTGGACTTTCCTTTGTGGCAAAGTCTCTAAGTGTAGACTCAGGAACTTTAATAGAAAGTGTTCTAGTTACGCGTCTCTTCTTCGGTGAGCCCATGGTGAGTGTCACTCCATTACGTGACACATTTAATCCTGGTGTCAAAATTTTTGTCAAATAGTTATTTGATATGTGATATTCTCTTATTATTCATTTAAAGTCTATAGGGTCTATAATGATGCCCCTTTTATCATTCCTGATATTGATCATTTCTAGTCTTATTTATTTCTGTTAAATCTGCTAAAGTTGTCTGTCAATTTTTTCTCTTTTCAAAAAATCAAATTTTTGTTTTATTAATTTACTCAATTATCTGCTTGCTTACGTTTCTTTGATCTTCATTCTTAACCTGAGTGTTTCCTTTTTTTCCTACCTACATTAGATTTTCTTTGATCTTCTTTTTCTGATCTTCATGTATTGTTTTCTACATATTTTTTACCTTTTATGTATTATGCATTGACTTGAGACCTTTCTAAACTGAGTGTATGATACTACAAATTTCTATCTAAGCACTGGTTTATCTGCATAGCACAATTTTGTCATGGTGTGTGTGTGTGTGTGTGTGTGTGTGTGTGTGTGTTTATTTTCACTCAATTCAGAGTGTTTTTTTTAACCTCCTCTGTGATTTCTTCTTGGACTCATGGATTATTCATATATGTGTTGTTTAATTTCAAATATCTGAGGATTTTTTGGAAGACATTTATTTAGATTTTGGGGGTGCCTAGATTGTCATCCTTTGAAATGTTTAAAATGAAAGTGAAAGTCACTCAGTCGTGCCAGAATCTTTGAGACCACACGGACTATACAGTCCATGGAATTCTCCAGGCCAGAATACTGGAGTGGGCAGTCTTCCCTTCTCCAGGGGATGTTCCAAACCCAGGGACTGAACCCAGGTCTCCTGCATTGCAGACAGATTCTTTACCAGCTGAGCCGCAAGGAATGTTATCTGGCACTACATTTTTACTTGAAAGATTGTGGATTCTGTTGCTTTCCTGTGCTAACATTCCTTTAAAGTTTACTCTATTTGATTTTTAGTATAGATACTTCAAATTTCTTTGGCTTAGTGTTACCATGATATACTTTTTCCCATTCTTTTACTTCAACCTTATCTTTGGTTTATAGTCAAGGGTTGTAGGCATCATGCAGTTCAGTCTTGCAGTTTGCTATCAGTCTGTTGTGTCTTTCTCTAGAGTTTGATTATTTGTATTTAATTATCGATATAGACAGCTTCATACCTCTTATGCTGCTTGCTTTCTATTTGTGCCATCTGTTCTCTGTTCACTTTCTCTCATTTACTTTTCTTTCTTTAACTGAGCATTTTCTATGATTTTATTTTATCTCTACTATTGGTTTACCAGTTAATCTTCATTTTCATTTTTTTAGCAATTAATTGCTCTATGGCTTATGATATACATCTTGAACTTATTGCTATTTATCTCCGAGCAATACTCCATCAAGTTACATATTATATAAAGGCTTTGAAACAGCATACTTCTGTTTCCCTTATTCTGGCCTTCATGCTGTTGTTTTCATAAATTTTTACTCCTACATATGTTACAAATTCCATGAAACACTGCTAGCNCTTCTTGGACTCATGGATTATTCATATATGTGTTGTTTAATTTCAAATATCTGAGGATTTTTTGGAAGACATTTATTTAGATTTTGGGGGTGCCTAGATTGTCATCCTTTGAAATGTTTAAAATGAAAGTGAAAGTCACTCAGTCGTGCCAGAATCTTTGAGACCACACGGACTATACAGTCCATGGAATTCTCCAGGCCAGAATACTGGAGTGGGCAGTCTTCCCTTCTCCAGGGGATGTTCCAAACCCAGGGACTGAACCCAGGTCTCCTGCATTGCAGACAGATTCTTTACCAGCTGAGCCGCAAGGAATGTTATCTGGCACTACATTTTTACTTGAAAGATTGTGGATTCTGTTGCTTTCCTGTGCTAACATTCCTTTAAAGTTTACTCTATTTGATTTTTAGTATAGATACTTCAAATTTCTTTGGCTTAGTGTTACCATGATATACTTTTTCCCATTCTTTTACTTCAACCTTATCTTTGGTTTATAGTCAAGGGTTGTAGGCATCATGCAGTTCAGTCTTGCAGTTTGCTATCAGTCTGTTGTGTCTTTCTCTAGAGTTTGATTATTTGTATTTAATTATCGATATAGACAGCTTCATACCTCTTATGCTGCTTGCTTTCTATTTGTGCCATCTGTTCTCTGTTCACTTTCTCTCATTTACTTTTCTTTCTTTAACTGAGNACACTTTTTCCCATTCTTTTACTTTAACCTTATCTTTGGTTTATAGTCAAGGGTTGTAGGCATCATGCAGTTCAGTCGTGCAGTCTGCTATCAGTCTGTTATGTCTTTCTCTAGAGTTTGATTAGTTGTATTTAATTATTGATATAGATAGCTTCATAGCTCTTATGCTGCTTGCTTTCTATTTGTGCCATCTGTTCTCTGTTCACTTTCTCTCATTTACTTTTCTTTCTTTAACTGAGCATTTTCTATGATTTTATTTTATCTCTACTATTGGTTTACCAGTTAATCTTCATTTTCATTTTTTTAGCAATTAATTGCTCTATGGCTTATGATATACATCTTGAACTTATTGCTATTTATCTCCGAGCAATACTCCATCAAGTTNAGCATTTTCTATGATTTTATTTTATCTCTACTATTGGTTTACCAGTTAATCTTCATTTTCATTTTTTTAGCAATTAATTGCTCTATGGCTTATGATATACATCTTGAACTTATTGCTATTTATCTCCGAGCAATACTCCATCAAGTTACATATTATATAAAGGCTTTGAAACAGCATACTTCTGTTTCCCTTATTCTGGCCTTCATGCTGTTGTTTTCATAAATTTTTACTCCTACATATGTTACAAATTCCATGAAACACTGCTAGCATATTTTAAATAGGCAATTACCTTTAACAGTATTTAAAATTATGAGAAAAAGGGACATATACAAAAACTATGTGAATTATTAATTTTAAATGTGTCTCCTAAGGTATGACCTTACATTATAATTAATTTAGTTCAGTTATCTTCACCTTCCTCATCTTCAACTTCATGACTTAGAAAAATGTTAAAGGGCCCTTTTAAAGCAGGGGTCGTGATAGTACTTTTGATAATGCATCTCTTAGGAGTAAAACTATCATAAATGTATCTCTTTATATGTAATATGTTTATTCATAAGTGTTATACATTGCCATGGGGCTTCCCTGGTGGCTCAGTGCTAAAAGAATCTGCCTGCAATGCAAGAGACCACCTTCAATGTAGGAGATGCAGGTTCAGTGTCTGGGTTGGGAAGATTCTCTGGAGAAGAAAATGGCTACCCACTCCAGTACTCTTGTCTGANTGAAGATTTAAATGAAAGGTTATTTGTCAAGCACGCGGAGTAAGCAGTTCCCAGGACATAGGGCATGGTTAATCCACATTCACTGTACTTGTAGTACCAAGGTCTCATCACAAAGGTATCTTTTGTGCCTCTGAGTTTTAGTTCTGGCTCAAGAAATATATATTAAATAATATCACAAATAATTGTTTAAGTACCACGATGATACCTGTTACGAAGGAGAAGTTAAGAGTTGTGAGAGAGTTGGTATCAGGAGACCTACCTTGGTCTGAAAGTCAGGGAAGTGACATTTATCCCAGTACCTACGGAGTGAGCAGGACTTAGCTAGTAATGGAAAACGGCTTCTGACAAGAGGCAACAGCCAACCCAAGACCTTGGGGACTAAAGGAACTTTGTAACTCTAGTTATTGGAAGGGAGTCAGCATGTTTGGAGTGGAGGGGGAGACATGATATGAGGGAGAAAGATCGTGTTCATCCTTTCCCACTTCATGTTAAAGTGTTATATCCAGATTGAAGGTGTAGAGGATATGGTATGCATGCATGCTAAGTTGCTTCAGTCATGTCCAACTCTTTGTGACCCTATGGACTGTACCCCTCCAGGCTCCTCTGTCCATGGGATTCGCCAGGCAAGATAATTGGAGTGGGTTGCCGTGCCCTCCTTCAGGGGATCTTCCCAACCCAGGGATCAAACCCACACCTCTTATGCATTGGAGAAGGGTTGTTTTTTTTTTTTTAACCAATAGCGCCACCTGGAAAACCCTAGAGATATGGCATATGAACTAAATATTTAAGAAGGGGTCAGATTTGGTTGGGCTTCTCTGGTAGCTCAGCTGATAAAGAATCTGCCTGCAATGCAGGAGAGTCTGGTTTGATTCCTAGGTCAGGAAGATTCCCTGGAGAAGGGATGGACTACCCACTCCAGTATTCTTGGGCTTCCCTGTTGGATCAGATGGAGAAGA
>SJYW01035309.1:0-37258 GCA_006410735.1 Raphicerus campestris | reverse complement strand
TGTGTGTGTGTGTGTGTGTGTGTAGGGGAGGGGTGAAGAGAGGTCCTATAACCTACTTAAGGCACGATGTGTGTGTGCATGTTTGTACGTGTGTGTTTGTATGTGCGCTCTTGTCTCTTTTTAATTAGGTCTCTCTGGCGCACAGGGAATCGGATCCTTGTTTTAGGATCACGTAGCCATCGGGAAACCCGCTGTGGACTCCCTCTGGGGCTCTGGGCTTGGGATTTGGCGAGGATTCTGGGAACCGGGATGGTACCTTATTCAACCCAGTGTTGGTACCCTTGAAGGAAGATTTATCCAAAGGATGGGAATCTGCTGCACTTAGACTCACCGTTTAATAAGAAAGAGAAATGGCCAAACTGAGGCAATGAGACGCTGTCACTTTAAATCCCACACTGGGCAGATTCCAGGATTCTGGTGGGAATTTGGAGTCACTGGGTAGTGGGTGACGAAAGGAGAGAAGTCATCTGTGGACTCATCTGGGGCTTGGCAAGTCCGGGTAGAGTCCACCCTGCCTCTCTCTGCTTGTAATCATAACAGCATTAAAACCCCTCCTGCTTCTGGTACTCTGGGGAGGATCTGGGCAAGTTTGCATGGATCCCCTCAAGGGAGAGGAGAAAGAGCCCTCAGGGATTGCTCATCCATCATAGCTACAGAGAATCGCAGAGGAAATCTCATTTGGGGGCAGCTCTGGGAAACATGGTAGGAGATGGATGGGGCACTTTCCTAAGACAGATCCCTCATTCCCTTCCATTCCAGGCCTGGCCAGTCCCAAGAGAATCTTTTCCTATATTGTGCCTCCTCATGGCTCCCCGGGGCTTAGGATGGTACTGGGAGAAGGCAGAGAGGCAGTGTGTGTGTGTGTGTGTGTGTGTGTGTGTGTGCACACGCGCGTGCGCGTATATGTGTGTGTCTGTGTTTCAGTACTGAGGGAGACCTACAATTTGGGAACTGGTTGTGGGTGGGGAACTCATGGTGGAATGTGGCGGTAATTGACTTGAAACTGCTGCTGATGTGCACCTCGCATCTCTTGCTCGGCTCCAACAAACTGCCAAGGGCACACGGGTGGTGGGAAGAATCTCAGTGAGGAAGACAGTCCCTCTTTGCTCTTTCCTCCGCCTCCCAGGAGGCGGCCCCGCTAAGTCCGTTGGCCTCCCTGGCCGGGTCCTGTTAGGCTTGGACTCCAGGGCCAGCCATTGATTTGATTCCCGGATGCCTCTTTAAGGCTCGCCCTACTCAGCAAAAAATGCTGAGTTTTACTGCTGTTAGCATGGCTTCCAGACTCCGGCAGCTGTTACTTCCCCAAGGTAAGAGGCAGCCATTCAGCTCTTAGGCAGTGAGGCTCCAGAGGACATGGGCTGAGGTGCTGGGCCACAGCCTCTTGTCTGCCTCAGCAGGAAGGGGCCCCTGAATAGGCCTTCTAGTGGGGAACGTAGAAATATACTTGTCTTAAATACTTACATGTATTTATTTCTCTTCCGGGGAGAGATAAAAGCAAACGTGTTTGCAGGAACCTGCCCTGGCGCGTGGGGGGGGGCGGTGCTACCTGCAGGCACTCGCCGACACTCTGTTCTCTGGTCAGAGCTGATGTCTCAGGCGGAAGCCTTCACATGGCCACAAGGAATCTGCTTTGAGAATCTTAGGCCAGAGCAGAGGTCGCCGGTTCACTTTGCCTGGGGTGTGTGAAGGCAAAAGAGGAGACCCCATGGTAGGAATTGCTCTCATCTTATTTTTTTTTTAAATACGTAGACAGTCAAAGCTGGAAGGAATATTAAGGAGCAGACAGCAGGAGTCTGTAGCCAGAGAGGACGTGAGAACTCCCCAACCTTCTCTAGTGAGTTGGTGGGAGGCCCAGGTCTAGAACCTGTGGTGCCTAACACCCAGATCCATGTCCTTTCCTCTCATATTGCTCTCCAGCCCTACCATGCCACCATGCTCCCATCCGAGATAATCACTTGTCTTCCCTCATCAAACTTCTCCTTTCAGAGATGCATTTCAGAGCTGCCCCATCTGGAAACATGACCTGGAGAGAAAAGGTCCCGTGCTTTAATCGCAGTCCCCATTAGACAGACAGACAGACAGACAGACAGACAGACAGACACACACACACACACACACACACACATATGCAGAGAACATACCTTCTTTCTCCAGTGACTTCAGAGGCACTTCAGGGACCCATACTGACCATGCCCAGCAGACAGAAGCCAGCAGGGCATCTGGACTGTACCTGAGCTCTTTATTAAGAAATGCTTCGCTTTCCAGAGAGCCAAGTGCCCACCTATCTAGCAAGGCAAATACTTCAGGCAAATTCATTTCTTTACATTAAGGAGACTCACCTCTATACAGTCGTATGTATGGCCGTCATGGGAGCACACACACATACCTTCAGTCACCTGGACACGTGCAGATTCAGAAATCCTTTCCACTTGCTATATTTCCCAGAAGAGAACTGCCACCGCCGCACCAAATTGCATTCCCCTATGTGAAAGCATCACCCACACGAAGACTGGGGCTTATAGTCCCAGGGAAGGGAAGTGTAAAGTCCTGTGAAAGATGTGCTCTTAAGAAGTCAGGATCAGGCCCACACAAAAGTGAGCTCCCGGACTCCTTGGTGCTTGGGTTCGGGGTGCAGGTGAGCATGGAGGGAGAAAACAGGGGTTTCAGGCCCATCTGCAGTAGAGCCTTTCCACGTAGGCTTTTCTGGGGCTGGATGGCACTTTAGCTCCCAGAAGGGGGAGCTGTGACTCCATTTCAACCAAGAAGAAACAGCTCAGAGATTCCAAATCAGCTGTTGGGCCCCTGTTGAGTTTAGACAGCCCAGCTCAGGCTGCAGCGAATATATTTGAAATTGTACAGGCAGGGGCCCTAGAAACACTCTCCTCTGGTCACTCCAAGTAAGACATCTCCTTCTTAAGCTTACAAAAGTTTATGCTTTTGACTGGAAAGTCCTCTATTTCTCTGGGAAGATCTGTGCCTAAGGGGCCTTCGGTTGTGGGAAGAGGCAGTTTCCGATTTGTATCCTCTCGCTTATACCCCTCCCAGTTCCCCGATGAGATCACCAGTACCTACTGCCTGAACAGGCCACCAGGGTTAGACACACCTGCTCTTCTTCCCTCCTCACCTCCCCCCTACTAAAACCTAAAGATGAACAAATTGTCCACTAAACTCCAGGTACGCATACTGTAGACAAGACAGGGGTCATGTGAAGAGGACAGGTCTTCAAATGTCATTCTCCAAATAATTCCCCTCATTGTTCTTCATTCAAACCCCTTCTGCAAGGAATACCTCTGTCTTTCCTCCATCTCACAACGTCAGCCTCACATTTTTAAAAATCCTACCTGTATTTCAACATGCAGCTCAAATGACTTTTCCAGGAAGTCTTCCCCATAGCTTGTTTTGCAGTTTATCTCTCTCTACCCTGTCCTTGCATATAATTTTGTCTGACACTCTGTTTTGGCTTGCGTCTGTCCTTGCCCTGTCTCCCGGCTCTTTGAGCCTGAGTCTTGCTTGCCCTCTTCACTACAGTCAAAGATCTCAGGAGCATGTTTTGTCCCCAGGGACTGACACAGGGTCGTTGCTCTAGAAATGTTTGCTGTTACATCTGAAGCCCAGACTCATCAGCAGCTGTAATTTCTCTCTTTCTCTTTCTGATAATTGTTTCATATTCACTCAAAGCAATGCAGAAATGGCTTCAACACTACACCTCCTTTGCCAACGATGTAGGGACATCAATAATGATACACAGGCCGGTAAACTTCTGTCCTTCTTGGAAATGAGCGTTTCCCTGCTGTGTCCCAGGGTCTTTAGTTTTGTTCTTATTTAATCTTCCTTCTCATCCAATGAGACAGATACAGCCCCTTTTTTACAGAAGAAGGAAGTGAAAGGATGGCGAGGTCCCTTCACATAACCAACAGAGCTAGGCTTTGAATCTAAGACCTCCTTGCTTCAGCATCTCTGCCTTTCCCAGTGTACCACTGAGTTAATGGTAGCCATCGTGGATGGCTAACAGGGTTGGGTTGTTCAGTAGATCCCAGGAAGAGTTGGGGGGCATATCATTAACTCTTTGAAATTGATGTTTCATGATGTATTCACCAAGGAATCTCAGTGTTTTAGTATTTCACTGTAACCAAATGCTATTTCTCATTATTCAAGAATCAAGAATCCGTTTTGTAATAACCATAACACGTGGCCACTCAGCCTCATTTCTAGTACTTTTAGCAATGGTGACTTCCTTGTTACACAAACCAGCCTCTGTTGTCCAGGGAGAGCTTTGTTGAATTGTTTCCTCCCCTTGACACTAGATCTGTCTTCTGTCCGTGGATCTCTCAGACCGTGGAATACAAGCGTAATTCACTTCCAGTCTTATAACTCCAGGTATTCCCTTTCAGACTGGATGGGCTTGTTTTCACAGGCCTGTCTCCTGTAATATCCATTCAGGCCTCTCAACAAGCTGGATGTTGGCCTGGACATTGTCTAGTTTATCTTACAGGGTAAGCCACAAAAAGGAGAGGTGGAATTGAGTGAGGATTAAAAGGAACGTTCTTTCACGTACTGATGGATGAGTATTTATCGGCTGCCCACTATTTTCAAGCCTTGCTGTAGACCTGAGCTGGCACAGAGAACTTTTTGTGATGCTGGACAGGCCTTCCATGCTGCCCGGGATGGTACCCCGTAACCACATGGGACTGCTGAGCACTTGGAACATGGGCAGTGTAACTGATAAATGGGTTTTTAATCTTATTGAGTTTTATTCATTTTTAAAATCTAAACAGTTGTATATGGATAGTGGCTACTGTATTCAATAGCACAGATCTAGACGTCAGAAATGTTGTGTCAACAGGGTCCTGTTCTCATGGAGCTGATGATCTAGTGGGGAGAGATTGCTAACAGATGAGTGAATACATAGGCAAGCAAAATAATTTCATATGATAGTAAATATCATGCAAATAAAAACTGGGGCTAATAGGCTAGAAAGAAATGTAGGTCACAGAACTTTAGGGTCATCAGGAAAAGACCCTCCGGAGAGGGTGATATTAGAACTGAGATTTAAATGAAAGGACTCAACCACGTGATTACATGGGGACATTTATTGAAGGCAGAGAGCAGTGATGGTGTCACTAGGCGGGGTCAGCCTCAGGAAATCTAAGGGATGGTGAGACTGAAGCTTTTGCTTGAGAAAGAGAGCATCATAAGATGAGAATAAGGTAGGGAGAGGCCAGATCACAAAGGACTCATACAGGGTGAGGGGCGAGAAATGTAGACATCTCCCCTTTGAAATCTCCCTGCCTAGGAAGTAAGAAGTCTGTGGACTGGGCTGAAGGAGGTTTAGAGATTGACAGAAACTCATCGTTACGTATTCTCTCTGGGTTTTCATCATGTCCATTTTTAATCAGTCATTTCAGTGAATGCTCCTAATCTTAATTCCTAGTCTTGCTCTGAGTGCTGTGAACTCTGGAAACACCCAAATCTAAAGGGAGGAGGGGAGGACCTGAAGAGGGGAAAAACAGCTAGAAAAGGAGGAGGGGGATGAGTACCTGGGGAAAAGGTAATTGAAATGAAGTCTGATGAAAAAGGATGAAAGCTAGAATCAGTTAGGATCAGCAAATATTTATTGTATCTCTTGTCTGGGAAGGGCCTTGAACAAAATGGCTTAGGGGATATGGTGATGAAATCTGCCAGGATTAGACGAGATCTGCAAATCCATAAATGATTGTCTTTCACGGGGGACTGATCATTGTCATTTCAGAAGTTCTGAGAGACTTTGCAGAAAGGGGAGATTCAAGGAAGACACAGAGTTAGTGATGGTGGCAGGAAGGAGGCTGTGACTATAAGGTGTTGGAGATCAGAGACAATATCTTTTCGTTTTATGTCTTCATTAACTCCAAGTCTCGTATACTAAGACCAAAGGGACTCAGGGTACCTGATTCTAGTCCTAGCTTGTACCACCATGTATTTGGACTACGTTAAGAACGTGTCTGCCCTTCTCTGACCTTGCCTTCTGCAAACTGAGAAGGACCATACAGTGGCCTGCTTTACAGAAGGGATTTGCTCAGCTTTATGGAAATGGTGCATGGCAAAATTCTTGCAGAAGCAGAGAGAGAGACCCATACATGATAGTCACGCTTCATCATAAGGTACAGATGTCTTCTCAAAAGCAAATCAAAAGGAAGTCATGACTCAGGGCACAGATTGTGACTCAGCATAGGCTTGCTGAGTGGGATAGCGCTGCCTTTCTTGTAACGCTTAATATCGGAGTGATTGAGTGGTAGCATGAAACCCACTGTCCTCTTGGAACATGGTAGCCTAGAAAGACTGCCTAGAAATCCATAGACAGTCCTTGTGACTGAGGGGGCAGAGAAGACAATTAAGAAGATAATGAGGCTGAGGAAAAGTGAAATTAATTTCTCTTTTGCATGTGAGGGTCAAAGGATCTTTATTTCTCAAAGGAACTATCTTTTGGAGACTGCAGGGGGCCTGAAGGAGAACACACTGGAAAAGACAGGGTGTGAGAAAGTCAAGAGTGGTAAACCCCCGGCCTGTCTGCTGCCCAAGGGCAGACACCTGTAGGAAAGGAGGCCTGTGGGGGACACAAAAGGCATCATTCTGAACAAATCTTGTTCTCAGTTTGTGGGGATTTTCTCACGGGGTGCAGAGCTGCATACAACAATGCCAGGGCCATCTTGGGAACAGCTGAGAGGCTGCATGCCCCCCCACCACCACCGAGGGTGAGAAGGTGGATGCATAAGGCAATTAACAAAAGCAAGATGCCATCATTCTTGTGCAAACTGCAAAGGTCGGAGCAGCGGGGCTCCCAGGAAATGGCCCATCTGAACGGCTAGAACCCTTTGTAAGGGTTAACCCAATACTGGCCCAGAGGGGTTTCTGAGATATAATTTATCTAGCCTTTCAGAGGTCCTATGAGTGAGCCAGTGGGAACCTCTCAGAAATAATGGATCCAGGGGGTATTGTGGAGCCGCCGAGTTACCGACTACAAGCTGATTCAGATGGAGGGAGGGCAGACATTTAGGATACGATTGCTGTTTAGAGAGCTCCAGCTTCTGCCTGGTCAGTTCTTACACATGTGAATTTCTCATGGGCCGTGGGATCCCTAGAGATTCCGGAAACCCCAAGATCAGTCTGGAAGAGCGTCTGAGCACTGTGACAGAGACTCTACCTTAAGTAAGCACCTTGGGTTTACACAGTGGTTGATAAGCTGAACTTCTCACAGAATTTCATGGGTTCTGAATTTACAGGCGCATGGTAGGGGAAGGACCCACACGAAGCCTTAGAGGACACTATAGAAACATCTACGCAAAACAGAAGAATCATTAAAACAAAAAGAAAAGAAAATCAGCACTTCAATGTACTGGGAATTCAGAGAAAGATGGAAATGTGTGTGACCCGGCGGGGGCTCGCAATATGGTTTTTCTGCTGGGACAGCTTTTGGAAGCATGACCCTTTGAGATGCCAGTGGGCCTCATCCTACACCATTGCCAGGGACAGATGAGGCTAGGTGGGGAGGGTGGTGTTGCTGAGAGGGGCCATCAAGAATTTTATTCTGAATGCATATCAGCAGGACAGCATCATTCCGAGTCCAGTGAAGCCTTACAAATGATCCCCGAATATTTCTAGATCAGCTGCAATTTCACCTGCCCTCTCCTCTCATTACTGACAGTGGGNAAGTCCTATGAGTGAGCCAGTGGGAACCTCTCTGAGAAATAATGGATCCAGGGGGTATTGTGGAGCCACCGAGTTACCGACTACAAGCTGATTCAGATGGAGGGAGGGCAGACATTTAGGATACAATTGCTGTTTAGAGAGCTCCAGCTTCTGCCTGGTCAGTTCTTACACATGTGAATTTCTCATGGGCCGTGGGATCCCTAGAGATTCCGGAAACCCCAAGATCAGTCTGGAAGAGCGTCTGAGCACTGTGACAGAGACTCTACCTTAAGTAAGCACCTTGGGTTTACACAGTGGTTGATAAGCTGAACTTCTCACAGAATTTCATGGGTTCTGAATTTACAGGCGCATGGTAGGGGAAGGACCCACACGAAGCCTTAGAGGACACTATAGAAACATCTACGCAAAACAGAAGAATCATTAAAACAAAAAGAAAAGAAAATCAGCACTTCAATGTACTGGGAATTCAGAGAAAGATGGAAATGTGTGTGACCCGGCGGGGGCTCGCAATATGGTTTTTCTGCTGGGACAGCTTTTGGAAGCATGACCCTTTGAGATGCCAGTGGGCCTCATCCTACACCATTGCCAGGGACAGATGAGGCTAGGTGGGGAGGGTGGTGTTGCTGAGAGGGGCCATCAAGAATTTTATTCTGAATGCATATCAGCAGGACAGCATCATTCCGAGTCCAGTGAAGCCTTACAAATGATCCCCGAATATTTCTAGATCAGCTGCAATTTCACCTGCCCTCTCCTCTCATTTCTGACAGTGGGAATTACATGTGTAGGCAGAGCCTAGGAGGGAACTTGAGGAGATCTGGAAGGGTCTTCACCCACAATGCTTGGAGATGGCTGAAATATCACAATGGGAAAGCCAGTGTTGGAGTGGAGGAGTGTGAGTGCCAGGCTTGCCACCAGTTCTTTGTGCTGGAGCGGGCACTGGATGCAGACTTCCTGTTGCGTGTTCTCAGCGAGCTCGCGCATGAGCAGTATCACCCCCTATTCAGTGCTTGGTGCGGTGATGCCGCTCAGTCAGGGCCGCACACTGAGCCGGTCGTGTCGAGGATTTGTACTATTTCTGTCCTGCTGGAAAGTGCAGTGGCTGAAAGCTTGGTCACCGGACTTCGTGGGCCCCCTCTGCAACTAGCTATCTCTGTGACCTTGGCCAGATTACCTAATTCTCTAGGCCAGTCTCTTCATCTGTAAAATGCGGATAGCAGTAGTCACTCTTCATAGAGACATTGCGGGGTTTTAATGAGTTTATACAATAGGTGCTTTGAACAATGCCTGATAGATTATCACCATTATATAAACGTTAACTATTATGACTTCTTTTTTTATTATTATTACTACACCCTGTTGCGCTAGACGAGATACTGCCCATGCCCCAGCTTTGTTCCCCAAATGGAAATGTTCTGTAGGAAAGAGATTATCCCTAGGTTCGAGGCATGACCCTGCAAACGAACTTTCTCAATCGTCTTTGCCAATCTTGTCCCCTAATGTGGCAATGTGATACTAGCAGGTAGGGGAGCGATTCAGAGAGTGGGAAAAGGCCAAAGATTCAAAGTGATGGAGGCAGATTTTTAAATTCTTTTTGTCACCGTGTGTCCAAAACCAGATACGTTAATAGCTGTACAATCATCAAAAAGTCATCAGGGCTTTTCGGCCTCAGGGCTGAAAAGTCATCTCCGATATGGTCTGGGTCAGCTTTCTCATCGTTTTGCATATGCAGTTTTTGCTCTTTAGGATCGAGCTGTATCTGAGCCGGCCGTGGTGCCCTCGCCCCCGGCAGCCCGTGTCATCGTGCCTCCGGGTTTGACGCCCTAATCTTCCACTTTCAGGAAGGTATGGGTATTCAGCAGATGTCTATGGTCAAGCAGCTGATTGACAGCAGGGCGCATGTGCTCCTGTGAGCCTGGTTACCCCTCCCCTCCTCACTGTGACTCTCCTCTGTCTCGTCTTTATCCTGAATCTTGCCAACTGCTTGCGTATCTTACCACGTTTCATCTTATTCAGGCTTCACAGTCACTTTCTGAAGTTGGAATTATTCTCCCCATTTTCCAGATGAGAACCTCATGGCTCAGAGGTGAAAAGATTTGCCCCAAGACATGCAGTTAGTGATAGCATGACATCTCAAACCCATATCAAGCACCGACCATAACGTCCTTCCACTGAACTGCCCTCCCCCCACACACCCACTAAGGCGTGGTCCAGTCCTTAGCAGCTTGATGGCTTCCCCAAGTCAAGATAGATTCTTGCTGCTTGTTCTCTATTGTCTTAGTCCAGGTACATTGTTGCAAATGTTTAAGCCTTCTGTCACATCAGCTGTGCCCTTAATCCTGGTCTTGTATATGCCTAAATGAGAACGGCATCTATCTTATGTGTTCCAGGAGATGTTATAAATGGTGCTACTGGAGGGACGCTTCTTAAATCTCCCTAATAACCTGCCTTTTGCTTTCTCTCTGTCTGTATCTGTCGGCATCATGAGTATCTTCCACTTTTCCAGTGCTTTCTGGCTGCCAACTCCGTAGCCGCTTAAAATAGAAATTTAACTTCACAGGGCCTCAGCAGGAGACCTCAGCTCAGCATGTTTATTTGGACCCTCAGTTGCTGAAGTTCCTGTGTTGTTGAGACTAGGCCCAGTGGTCATAGAATAAGCTCCTTTCTCACTCTGAGCTCCAGCCAAGAACCACAGTCTTACTTTTCTTGAGAATAGAATTGCCAAAGCCACTTCTGGTAACAGTAGCAGATTTAAAAGTAGCTCAGGAAATAGACGGGTGGAGGTGGCATGAATTGTGATAGGCAGATGTTGCAAGAGAAAAGCAATAGTTAGAGTATATATTATGCTATATATATATATATAGAGAGAGAGAGAGAGAATATGTATGTGTGCATTCTCTCTGTATACACAGATTGATATCTAAATATAATCTCTCTCTTTACACATACACACGCATACACGTGAGTGTTTAAAGGAGTATTGAATGTAGTCGAGAACAGGTAGAAAGGAGAAAAGTGATAAATATGGAAGGAAATGTCCAAGGCAGAGTTCTCTCTATTAATGAAACATGAGCCCAGATGTGGTCATAAGATCATCTGTTGCCAAAATGTGATCAGGGAAAGGGTCTTCCAGCTGAAAATGGGATGGGGAGATTGGGTTGGGGAGAAAGAGGGGGTGGAACAAATTGGGAGACTGGGATTGATGTCTACACACTATTGACATTGCGTATAAAATAGATGACTGATGGGGACCTGCTGTGTGGCTCAGGGGGCCCTCCTTAGCGCCCTGTGGCAACCAAAACTGGAAGGGAATCCAGAGAGGAGGGGACCTATGTACACAGAGCTGATTCATTCTGCTGTACAGTAGAAACTAGTGCCGCACTGCAAAGCAGCTATACTCCAATAAAAATTAATTAAAAAGAGAAAAAAAAGCCGTGATACAAATGAGATGAGGCTGGTCCATAAACCTACCCAAAAACAAAATATTCGCATTCCCTAGTAATCAAATAAATGAACATAGCAATGTGACGCCACACAACATCCTCAAAATTGTTTTTTTAATGCCAGCATCCAGTCTTGGCAAGAATGAAGGGAAAAAGACACTCTCCTGGGGCATTGGCAGAAATCTTTATTGAATACAACCTTTTATGAAATGCGACTTTCATTCTTTCATTTAAGAAACAAACAGGCATTGTTTATGGAGCGCTTGTTCTGTGTGAGACATTGTTCTAGGAGCTGTAAATGCAGCAGTGAGCAAAATCGACTCAGCCCCTACCTGCTTGGAGCTGACATTCTCGCGAGGGAAAAGAGAAATAAACAAGCAAACATACAGTGTGCAGGTGGAGGTGGAGGGTTGTGTGATGGGAGAGGGCGGGCTGACTTGGTGGAAGGGTAGTGGCGGTCCTCAGTGAGATGTTGGGATGGGGCAGAGGTCTGTAGAAAGTCAGGGGAGAGCCCTGCAGATGGCTGGGAAGAGCCTTCCAGCAAGAATCAAGTCCCTGAGGTCAGCCTGTGTCCCGCGAACAGTGCGGAGACCAGCTGGGGCTGCGGTGAGGTGACTAGCAGGAAGGAGGGAAGAAGAGGGGATGCCTTGGGGCAGGGGCAGATCCCTCTTCCCTTCTCTACCACCATCATTGTCTCTGTCCCCAGGTTTTTAAAAGAAGATGTAAGTCCTTCCATTTTAAGAAATTTCCCATTCCAAGAAGTAATTAATTATTTGTGTGAAAAATAGGAACTCTGTTGGAGTGTTCGGGGAAAAAAAAAGAAACAGCAAAACAAAGCATAGCATGGAACGTCTGCAGTCATTCAGCATGCTGGCGGATATGCTAGGAGATGGGCGCAGAGAGGGAGCCTGGGAGACGGGGCCATAGCGGCACCTCCCTGATGCCCGGCTGTGAGGATGAACACCACGTGCATGAAGCACTTAGCACCATGCTTGGCATACCGTACGTGCTGGATCCATGGCACTCAGGATGATTTTTATTGATATAAATATATTTTTGGTAACCTAAGTTAAAAAAAGCATAAGGTATAGAATATTGTATATAGCATGCTATTTTTAAAAAGATCCTTAATATTTGAGTGATTATCTTGGGTGATAGGCTACGAGTGCATTTCAGTCTCTCCTTTATACATTCTTGTAGCACCTAATATTTCTTTAATGAATGTGTGTTACTTGGGTAATGAGTGTTTAACTAGTAGGATGTGGTAGACAAGTGAACAGTTCTTGCTAGAAAAAAGACCCAAGGTGGAGACATGTGCTTCAGTGCAGAGTTTGCTAAATTTCTAAGTCATTTGTCCCAAATCAAATTTAAATGGACTCAGTCTTTTTTTTTCCTTGACCTTGGCCTCAGCAATTATAGTTATAAAAACCAAATATTCGGTAAGCAACTTATGCCATGCAGTATACACTAAAGTAGCTATGATGCCCTTGAAAACAAGCTGAGTCCATCCTCACCTTGCCATCTTTCTAGAGAAATCTACTGTATCTGCTTGGCTTTATTACTCCTGTTTAAGAGTTGAGTAAAGTGTTCCTTCCGAGGCTTTAAAAGAATGACTTGAAGCCATTGGTTTAAACTCTCAACAGTCTCTAAAGGGGATTTAACAACGATAGGTTTTGTCCTCAGTCAAGTCATTGTGTTGAGCCCTTCTGGAGGATGTGCAGGGCTCTGACACATCCCCACAGGCTAAGTGGGAAGAGGAGGCATAGAGGAGACTGTCTTGCCACCTTTGTGGCCCCGATATAATTGCTCTCAAAGACTGAATGAATTCACACAGGTATATGTGAGCTATATTCAAGGCAGCCTCTTCTGGCAGTGAAATGCTCCGTCGGAAGCCTGGGAGCGAGAGCGTTCTGGTCCAGGTAGCCCAGGAGAGGGGGGGCTGTTGTTTGTCCACTTAGTCGAGTCCAACTTTTGTGACCCCGTGAATTGCTGCACGCCAAGCTTCCCTGTCCTTCACCAGCTCCTGGAGTTTGCCCCAACTCCTGTCCACTGAGTCAGTGATGCCATCCAACCATCTCATCCTCTGTTGCCCCCTTCTCCTCCTGCCCTCAGGGCTGGGACAGGCAGTGGCATTGGAGGGAAGGAGCTGACGTCATGGAAATGGAAAGGGGACATTCCACACAGAGGAAGTGGTTGGTGCAAAACCACGGCCCCAAGCTTGTGCCTGTTTTTCATCACATAGAATGTCAGAACTGAGCTAGAAGGGACCTTAGGCTCCATCGCACCTGACCCTCCTTGTTTCTTTGAGATGAAACACTGAAGGCTCTGACAGGGGGAATTCATGGCAAAGGCCTCGATCTTGTAATAAAGATGTAAGGGTGTTAAACCTGAAACCCCAGCTCTTGGCTCCCAGAGTCTTGACTCCACAGCTATTGGTTCTTGACTCCACAGTTACTCTCCCAGCGGAACATTTCCATCGTCCATGCTGCACATGCCACTCTGTGACTCTGAGAAAATGTCTTTGTGTGGTCAAGTAAATTTGAGAATTGCTTCAGTGATTTACCTTCTTCTTGGAAATCAAATTATGTATAACCATAGAGCAAGGCTCCTGTCATAGAGATTTTAATTTATTTTTATTTAGTTCTTAATGTTTTATATGGGGCTTCCCTGGTGGATCAAATGGTAAAGAACCTGCCTGAAAGGCGGGAGATCCAAGTTCCATCCCTGGGTCAAAAAGTTCCCCTGGGGAGGGCAATGGCAGCCCACTCTCAGTATTCTTGTCTGGAGAATCCCATGGACAGAGGAGCCTGGCGGGCTATAGTCCATAGGGTTGCAAAGAGTTGGACATGACTGAGCGACTAACACTTAATTTTCCATGTAGCTTACTTTGGGAAACTCTATAGTAGGTAAACCTGTTCCCATAAAAAATAAGAATATAGTGAGTATGGAAAAATTTTATATAAGCAATTCTGATGGTCCATATTATTTCAGACATGATTACATATTAAGAAAATAATCAAAGATGAGTAAGAAGGGCAGATTTGATATAAATTTCACCTTCGTTCCCCTCCTTCCTTCCTCTGCTTTGCTGTTCTGCTTTCCCACTGCTTGTCTTTGCCACCTTATTCCCCTCGTCTATCCCTCTTTCAGTTTATTCCGGCTTCCCCCTTACTTTTCTTTGTGGAGTTACTGTGTTCCCCAGTCTGGACAGTCTCCAATGGATAGGACGTCTTTCTGATCTGAAGCTCTGCTGGTCTGATAATGAGACAGATGTGCATTGTGAGGTCATACAGAGAAGCTGCTACTGAAATTGGAGCATCACAGCATGTTAAGGAGAAGAGAGGAGATCTGTCTGCGTGAGCCATGAAGGGCGGCTGGATGGAGCACGGGCCTTCCAAGTGGAGAGTGGGAGATGGAACAGTGCATCCCGCCTGGAGGACGGGCCCAGAGGTGAAGCTAGAGACAGAGTCTAGGCGCAGGACGTATACAACCTTAGAGCTTCTATCAGGTAATCTGTGTCTGCAGCGTTGTTAGTGACTCTTCAGAAGAGAATGGGCTTGATCAGATCCGCGGTTGAGAAAGGCAGAGAAGGGAGTCGGGGAAGGGGAGAGGGGAGTCTGATGGCCGGGTAGTAGGTTATCAAAATTGCTCCAATGGCCAATAGAGGATCTCCTTCTAGGCTTAGGGAAGTGGCAAGGGAATGGATGCATTGGAGAAACGGTGATGGTGGGACACAGGAAAGGGAGGGGTTAAGGATGACTTCCTCCAAGGTTGTGCCAGCCTAGGCCTGCTCTCTCCAAACAGTGCTTCCAGAAACAGCAGGGTCTCAATTATCTCACCGTGGGCTGTGAAATTCTAAAAAAAATAGTTCTCAAAACAAAATTAAGTTTAATTTGCTTTAATTGAAAAATAAACACATGCCACGTACGGCACTCTTTGGAGGAAGAGGAAAAGCTGAAAAATGAAATGAGCAGTTGGTTGTGGCAGACCCTTTACTGGAAATTCGGAATGAGAATTGGTATTGGTTGAGGACATTAANAAAGAAAATCAGCACTTCAATGTACTGGGAATTCAGAGAAAGATGGAAATGTGTGTGACCCGGCGGGGGCTCGCAATATGGTTTTTCTGCTGGGACAGCTTTTGGAAGCATGACCCTTTGAGATGCCAGTGGGCCTCATCCTACACCATTGCCAGGGACAGATGAGGCTAGGTGGGGAGGGTGGTGTTGCTGAGAGGGGCCATCAAGAATTTTATTCTGAATGCATATCAGCAGGACAGCATCATTCCGAGTCCAGTGAAGCCTTACAAATGATCCCCGAATATTTCTAGATCAGCTGCAATTTCACCTGCCCTCTCCTCTCATTTCTGACAGTGGGAATTACATGTGTAGGCAGAGCCTAGGAGGGAACTTGAGGAGATCTGGAAGGGTCTTCACCCACAATGCTTGGAGATGGCTGAAATATCACAATGGGAAAGCCAGTGTTGGAGTGGAGGAGTGTGAGTGCCAGGCTTGCCACCAGTTCTTTGTGCTGGAGCGGGCACTGGATGCAGACTTCCTGTTGCGTGTTCTCAGCGAGCTCGCGCATGAGCAGTATCACCCCCTATTCAGTGCTTGGTGCGGTGATGCCGCTCAGTCAGGGCCGCACACTGAGCCGGTCGTGTCGAGGATTTGTACTATTTCTGTCCTGCTGGAAAGTGCAGTGGCTGAAAGCTTGGTCACCGGACTTCGTGGGCCCCCTCTGCAACTAGCTATCTCTGTGACCTTGGCCAGATTACCTAATTCTCTAGGCCAGTCTCTTCATCTGTAAAATGCGGATAGCAGTAGTCACTCTTCATAGAGACATTGCGGGGTTTTAATGAGTTTATACAATAGGTGCTTTGAACAATGCCTGATAGATTATCACCATTATATAAACGTTAACTATTATGACTTCTTTTTTTATTATTATTACTACACCCTGTTGCGCTAGACGAGATACTGCCCATGCCCCAGCTTTGTTCCCCAAATGGAAATGTTCTGTAGGAAAGAGATTATCCCTAGGTTCGAGGCATGACCCTGCAAACGAACTTTCTCAATCGTCTTTGCCAATCTTGTCCCCTAATGTGGCAATGTGATACTAGCAGGTAGGGGAGCGATTCAGAGAGTGGGAAAAGGCCAAAGATTCAAAGTGATGGAGGCAGATTTTTAAATTCTTTTTGTCACCGTGTGTCCAAAACCAGATACGTTAATAGCTGTACAATCATCAAAAAGTCATCAGGGCTTTTCGGCCTCAGGGCTGAAAAGTCATCTCCGATATGGTCTGGGTCAGCTTTCTCATCGTTTTGCATATGCAGTTTTTGCTCTTTAGGATCGAGCTGTATCTGAGCCGGCCGTGGTGCCCTCGCCCCCGGCAGCCCGTGTCATCGTGCCTCCGGGTTTGACGCCCTAATCTTCCACTTTCAGGAAGGTATGGGTATTCAGCAGATGTCTATGGTCAAGCAGCTGATTGACAGCAGGGCGCATGTGCTCCTGTGAGCCTGGTTACCCCTCCCCTCCTCACTGTGACTCTCCTCTGTCTCGTCTTTATCCTGAATCTTGCCAACTGCTTGCGTATCTTACCACGTTTCATCTTATTCAGGCTTCACAGTCACTTTCTGAAGTTGGAATTATTCTCCCCATTTTCCAGATGAGAACCTCATGGCTCAGAGGTGAAAAGATTTGCCCCAAGACATGCAGTTAGTGATAGCATGACATCTCAAACCCATATCAAGCACCGACCATAACGTCCTTCCACTGAACTGCCCTCCCCCCACACACCCACTAAGGCGTGGTCCAGTCCTTAGCAGCTTGATGGCTTCCCCAAGTCAAGATAGATTCTTGCTGCTTGTTCTCTATTGTCTTAGTCCAGGTACATTGTTGCAAATGTTTAAGCCTTCTGTCACATCAGCTGTGCCCTTAATCCTGGTCTTGTATATGCCTAAATGAGAACGGCATCTATCTTATGTGTTCCAGGAGATGTTATAAATGGTGCTACTGGAGGGACGCTTCTTAAATCTCCCTAATAACCTGCCTTTTGCTTTCTCTCTGTCTGTATCTGTCGGCATCATGAGTATCTTCCACTTTTCCAGTGCTTTCTGGCTGCCAACTCCGTAGCCGCTTAAAATAGAAATTTAACTTCACAGGGCCTCAGCAGGAGACCTCAGCTCAGCATGTTTATTTGGACCCTCAGTTGCTGAAGTTCCTGTGTTGTTGAGACTAGGCCCAGTGGTCATAGAATAAGCTCCTTTCTCACTCTGAGCTCCAGCCAAGAACCACAGTCTTACTTTTCTTGAGAATAGAATTGCCAAAGCCACTTCTGGTAACAGTAGCAGATTTAAAAGTAGCTCAGGAAATAGACGGGTGGAGGTGGCATGAATTGTGATAGGCAGATGTTGCAAGAGAAAAGCAATAGTTAGAGTATATATTATGCTATATATATATATATAGAGAGAGAGAGAGAGAATATGTATGTGTGCATTCTCTCTGTATACACAGATTGATATCTAAATATAATCTCTCTCTTTACACATACACACGCATACACGTGAGTGTTTAAAGGAGTATTGAATGTAGTTGAGAACAGGTAGAAAGGAGAAAAGTGATAAATATAGAAGGAAATGTCCAAGGCAGAGTTCTCTCTATTAATGAAACATGAGCCCAGATGTGGTCATAAGATCATCTGTTGCCAAAATGTGATCAGGGAAAGGGTCTTCCAGCTGAAAATGGGATGGGGAGATTGGGTTGGGGAGAAAGAGGGGGTGGAACAAATTGGGAGACTGGGATTGATGTCTACACACTATTGACATTGCGTATAAAATAGATGACTGATGGGGACCTGCTGTGTGGCTCAGGGGGCCCTCCTTAGCGCCCTGTGGCAACCAAAACTGGAAGGGAATCCAGAGAGGAGGGGACCTATGTACACAGAGCTGATTCATTCTGCTGTACAGTAGAAACTAGTGCCGCACTGCAAAGCAGCTATACTCCAATAAAAATTAATTAAAAAGAGAAAAAAAAGCCGTGATACAAATGAGATGAGGCTGGTCCATAAACCTACCCAAAAACAAAATATTCGCATTCCCTAGTAATCAAATAAATGAACATAGCAATGTGACGCCACACAACATCCTCAAAATTGTTTTTTTAATGCCAGCATCCAGTCTTGGCAAGAATGAAGGGAAAAAGACACTCTCCTGGGGCATTGGCAGAAATCTTTATTGAATACAACCTTTTATGAAATGCGACTTTCATTCTTTCATTTAAGAAACAAACAGGCATTGTTTATGGAGCGCTTGTTCTGTGTGAGACATTGTTCTAGGAGCTGTAAATGCAGCAGTGAGCAAAATCGACTCAGCCCCTACCTGCTTGGAGCTGACATTCTCGCGAGGGAAAAGAGAAATAAACAAGCAAACATACAGTGTGCAGGTGGAGGTGGAGGGTTGTGTGATGGGAGAGGGCGGGCTGACTTGGTGGAAGGGTAGTGGCGGTCCTCAGTGAGATGTTGGGATGGGGCAGAGGTCTGTAGAAAGTCAGGGGAGAGCCCTGCAGATGGCTGGGAAGAGCCTTCCAGCAAGAATCAAGTCCCTGAGGTCAGCCTGTGTCCCGCGAACAGTGCGGAGACCAGCTGGGGCTGCGGTGAGGTGACTAGCAGGAAGGAGGGAAGAAGAGGGGATGCCTTGGGGCAGGGGCAGATCCCTCTTCCCTTCTCTACCACCATCATTGTCTCTGTCCCCAGGTTTTTAAAAGAAGATGTAAGTCCTTCCATTTTAAGAAATTTCCCATTCCAAGAAGTAATTAATTATTTGTGTGAAAAATAGGAACTCTGTTGGAGTGTTCGGGGAAAAAAAAAGAAACAGCAAAACAAAGCATAGCATGGAACGTCTGCAGTCATTCAGCATGCTGGCGGATATGCTAGGAGATGGGCGCAGAGAGGGAGCCTGGGAGACGGGGCCATAGCGGCACCTCCCTGATGCCCGGCTGTGAGGATGAACACCACGTGCATGAAGCACTTAGCACCATGCTTGGCATACCGTACGTGCTGGATCCATGGCACTCAGGATGATTTTTATTGATATAAATATATTTTTGGTAACCTAAGTTAAAAAAAAGCATAAGGTATAGAATATTGTATATAGCATGCTATTTTTAAAAAGATCCTTAATATTTGAGTGATTATCTTGGGTGATAGGCTACGAGTGCATTTCAGTCTCTCCTTTATACATTCTTGTAGCACCTAATATTTCTTTAATGAATGTGTGTTACTTGGGTAATGAGTGTTTAACTAGTAGGATGTGGTAGACAAGTGAACAGTTCTTGCTAGAAAAAAGACCCAAGGTGGAGACATGTGCTTCAGTGCAGAGTTTGCTAAATTTCTAAGTCATTTGTCCCAAATCAAATTTAAATGGACTCAGTCTTTTTTTTTCCTTGACCTTGGCCTCAGCAATTATAGTTATAAAAACCAAATATTCGGTAAGCAACTTATGCCATGCAGTATACACTAAAGTAGCTATGATGCCCTTGAAAACAAGCTGAGTCCATCCTCACCTTGCCATCTTTCTAGAGAAATCTACTGTATCTGCTTGGCTTTATTACTCCTGTTTAAGAGTTGAGTAAAGTGTTCCTTCCGAGGCTTTAAAAGAATGACTTGAAGCCATTGGTTTAAACTCTCAACAGTCTCTAAAGGGGATTTAACAACGATAGGTTTTGTCCTCAGTCAAGTCATTGTGTTGAGCCCTTCTGGAGGATGTGCAGGGCTCTGACACATCCCCACAGGCTAAGTGGGAAGAGGAGGCATAGAGGAGACTGTCTTGCCACCTTTGTGGCCCCGATATAATTGCTCTCAAAGACTGAATGAATTCACACAGGTATATGTGAGCTATATTCAAGGCAGCCTCTTCTGGCAGTGAAATGCTCCGTCGGAAGCCTGGGAGCGAGAGCGTTCTGGTCCAGGTAGCCCAGGAGAGGGGGGGCTGTTGTTTGTCCACTTAGTCGAGTCCAACTTTTGTGACCCCGTGAATTGCTGCACGCCAAGCTTCCCTGTCCTTCACCAGCTCCTGGAGTTTGCCCCAACTCCTGTCCACTGAGTCAGTGATGCCATCCAACCATCTCATCCTCTGTTGCCCCCTTCTCCTCCTGCCCTCAGGGCTGGGACAGGCAGTGGCATTGGAGGGAAGGAGCTGACGTCATGGAAATGGAAAGGGGACATTCCACACAGAGGAAGTGGTTGGTGCAAAACCACGGCCCCAAGCTTGTGCCTGTTTTTCATCACATAGAATGTCAGAACTGAGCTAGAAGGGACCTTAGGCTCCATCGCACCTGACCCTCCTTGTTTCTTTGAGATGAAACACTGAAGGCTCTGACAGGGGGAATTCATGGCAAAGGCCTCGATCTTGTAATAAAGATGTAAGGGTGTTAAACCTGAAACCCCAGCTCTTGGCTCCCAGAGTCTTGACTCCACAGCTATTGGTTCTTGACTCCACAGTTACTCTCCCAGCGGAACATTTCCATCGTCCATGCTGCACATGCCACTCTGTGACTCTGAGAAAATGTCTTTGTGTGGTCAAGTAAATTTGAGAATTGCTTCAGTGATTTACCTTCTTCTTGGAAATCAAATTATGTATAACCATAGAGCAAGGCTCCTGTCATAGAGATTTTAATTTATTTTTATTTAGTTCTTAATGTTTTATATGGGGCTTCCCTGGTGGATCAAATGGTAAAGAACCTGCCTGAAAGGCGGGAGATCCAAGTTCCATCCCTGGGTCAAAAAGTTCCCCTGGGGAGGGCAATGGCAGCCCACTCTCAGTATTCTTGTCTGGAGAATCCCATGGACAGAGGAGCCTGGCGGGCTATAGTCCATAGGGTTGCAAAGAGTTGGACATGACTGAGCGACTAACACTTAATTTTCCATGTAGCTTACTTTGGGAAACTCTATAGTAGGTAAACCTGTTCCCATAAAAAATAAGAATATAGTGAGTATGGAAAAATTTTATATAAGCAATTCTGATGGTCCATATTATTTCAGACATGATTACATATTAAGAAAATAATCAAAGATGAGTAAGAAGGGCAGATTTGATATAAATTTCACCTTCGTTCCCCTCCTTCCTTCCTCTGCTTTGCTGTTCTGCTTTCCCACTGCTTGTCTTTGCCACCTTATTCCCCTCGTCTATCCCTCTTTCAGTTTATTCCGGCTTCCCCCTTACTTTTCTTTGTGGAGTTACTGTGTTCCCCAGTCTGGACAGTCTCCAATGGATAGGACGTCTTTCTGATCTGAAGCTCTGCTGGTCTGATAATGAGACAGATGTGCATTGTGAGGTCATACAGAGAAGCTGCTACTGAAATTGGAGCATCACAGCATGTTAAGGAGAAGAGAGGAGATCTGTCTGCGTGAGCCATGAAGGGCGGCTGGATGGAGCACGGGCCTTCCAAGTGGAGAGTGGGAGATGGAACAGTGCATCCCGCCTGGAGGACGGGCCCAGAGGTGAAGCTAGAGACAGAGTCTAGGCGCAGGACGTATACAACCTTAGAGCTTCTATCAGGTAATCTGTGTCTGCAGCGTTGTTAGTGACTCTTCAGAAGAGAATGGGCTTGATCAGATCTGCGGTTGAGAAAGGCAGAGAAGGGAGTCGGGGAAGGGGAGAGGGGAGTCTGATGGCCGGGTAGTAGGTTATCAAAATTGCTCCAATGGCCAATAGAGGATCTCCTTCTAGGCTTAGGGAAGTGGCAAGGGAATGGATGCATTGGAGAAACGGTGATGGTGGGACACAGGAAAGGGAGGGGTTAAGGATGACTTCCTCCAAGGTTGTGCCAGCCTAGGCCTGCTCTCTCCAAACAGTGCTTCCAGAAACAGCAGGGTCTCAATTATCTCACCGTGGGCTGTGAAATTCTAAAAAAAATAGTTCTCAAAACAAAATTAAGTTTAATTTGCTTTAATTGAAAAATAAACACATGCCACGTACGGCACTCTTTGGAGGAAGAGGAAAAGCTGAAAAATGAAATGAGCAGTTGGTTGTGGCAGACCCTTTACTGGAAATTCGGAATGAGAATTGGTATTGGTTGAGGACATTAATTGGAGTTAAATTCAGGAGTGGGACTTGTAGGCCTTCTCTGTAGGCACTGGTTTTCTTAAATCTCTCAAGAAGTTGTTTTTATTATTATGAAGAACGTTATAATGGGATAGAGTCTGTAAAAATACTGAATCACTCTGCCATATACCTAAAATTAATACAATATTGTAAATCAATTATACTTCAATTTTAAAAAATGAACATTATAAGGCAGTTGTGGAATAAAGAAGTACAAAATACGGGAATTGAGGCTTCCTTGGTGGCTCAGCAGTAAAGAATCTGCCTGCAAGGCTAGAGGCGCAGGTTCGATCCCTGGATCAGGAAAAGCCCCTGGGGAAGGAATGGGCAGCCCACTCCTGTACTCTTGCCTGGGAAATCCCATGGACAGAGGGACCTGGTGGGCTACAATCCATGGGGCCACGAAAGAGTCGGACACGACTTAGTGACTCAACAACAGCAATAGCAAAACACGGGGTCAGACGGTTGGGGTTTGATCTTTCTCTGTCATGTTAGCTGAGTGGGCCTTGGTGAGTCCTTTCATTTCTTAGCCTCAGGCTCTTCATCTGTGACGTGAGGATACTAATCCCTACATTATTGGATTCCTTTCAGGATTATATAATTAATATACTTGAATGTTCTAACACACTGCTAGGAAATGACGAAGAAGGAGGGGGAAGATGAAAGAGGAAAAGGAAGAAAAGGTGAAGGAAGGTTGAAAGGAGGTGGAGGAAGAATCCTGCAGTGAGTCCCGTGGAGGCACTCGGTTCATGGGATTTATCCAGAGCCTGCCCTCTTCCACTGCTGGGGGCTACAATGGCAAGAAACAGCTGAACCTTGCCTCTCTGGCACCTCTGACGATCAGTATTCTCAACCTCTAGGCCATAGCATGGAGTCAGATAGGGAGGCTGGGTGGAGGGAGGTGTTTAGAAAGCCCCGAGTTGTGTTTTGGGAGCCTGTATCTCAGCTGGACCATCCTCTTTCTCTTCACAGCCACTCTGCCTTCCACAACCAAGTTCAGATACCGTGGCTCTGACGTAGGTTCCACATGTCACGTAAGGACACAGTCTGACTGTCACTTTCACATCAAGGTGGTGGCAGCTTGGAATTTTTCAGGTTTAGTGTCTTATTCTCATGATACCAGTATGTTAGAATCATAGTTGTAGAATCTTAGGATAATAAAAACTGAGAGTCAGAATCTCATGGACTCGTAGAAAGTAATATTAATGGAATATAACAATCAAGTCTTAGTACCACCAACTCTTAAAAATCATAGACTCAAAGATGTGTATNCAACCAAGTTCAGATACCGTGGCTCTGACGTAGGTTCCACATGTCACGTAAGGACACAGTCTGACTGTCACTTTCACACCAAGGTGGTGGCAGCTTGGAATTTTTAAGCTTTAGTGTCTTATTCTCATGATACCAGTATGTTAGAATCATAGTTGTAGAATCTTAGGATAATAAAAACTGAGAGCCAGAATCTCATGGACTCATAGAAAGTAATATTAATGGAATATAACAATCAAGTCTTAGTACCACCAACTCTTAAAAATCATAGACTCAAGAAATTAGAGTCTCGTGGAAGAGAATACCATTTTGTGGTTATCTCGTCCACCCTCCTTCCTAGTTCCTGGAAAATACTAATGTAGCATTAAAACTACAACCATTCTTGAGAATCTTTGTACAGCTTAAAGGTATCCATGAAAGAAATACAATACCTAATAACGCTGATGGTGATACATTGGCCAAGGGCCACTGCCAGTGGAGACAGGTGGAATTTCTGAACATCATGAACGTCCTCAATGGGGGAGTAGGGAGGGCCATCGTTGACTTTACCCGAGACAAACACTTAAGTAATAGAAAGCTTGAAGCAAAATAGAAGTCATGGACTTTGCTTTTGACCCTCCCTGCTGTGATTATTCATGTGGTCATTTTAGAAAGTAGTCCTCTGAGCATCGGTCTTCTTTCTGAGGACTGTAAGCTCTGGGAGGGTGGGAGTGAATATGGTTCCGTGTGACTTCTACAAGGCTTCTAGAAAAGTGCTCGCCAGAGAGGGACCCTTGAGGCCTCCTGCTTTATTATATCTTTTCTCTCCATAGCTTCCTCTTGTTTACCGAAGGTCAGCTAGTGTTGATCCCTGTCCTTGGTTGTGTTTCCTCTGAAGTGCTGGCTTGTACGGCCAAGACTTTTCTTAAAAAAAATAAACAGACAAAACCTGGTATCCATTTCGGGTGGGGTCGTTGTCTCCACATCCTTGACAGGTACAGAAAGGACCGGGACTAAGTGTGCAAGCTCTTTGCTTGACACGGTGGAAGCTGTGTGTGTGTGTGTGTGTGTGTGTGTGTGTGTGTGTGTGCGCCCCGTGTGTGAGCATGTGCTGCTCACATAAAATGTGCATCTGATTGCTTGCACGAGCATATGCAGTTGTATCTAAATGTGCTCCTGGATTCCTGTGTGCATTCCTATGTGGATAAACTTGTGTGACATGAACNAACAATAGTGAGGCATTTTTTCCTAGAGGTAAACAAGGGCCTCAGAGGATCCTGCTCATCCCCCCAACCCCCCACCAGCATGGTAGGTCTTCAGTGTGCATCGTATTCATCTGGAACATTTATTAAAAATGCAATTTGTTTTGAGAAATAACTGTTATCTGGTAGGGTTTTGTGTGTTACTGGCAGCAGAGGACCAAACTGACGCTGGATCAAAGTTAGAAAAATAAAAAAAGAAAACCAAAATAATACACTAGTTTTGAGATGATGGGAAATTTCTGGATCTTTCTGGCCTATGCTTCGTCTCCCATTCAATGGGAATAATCAAGCCTTCTTCAGAGGCTTGTCTTGAGAGCTAAGTGAGTCACGTATGTTGTACTGAAATGACTTACTGGTGTCCCCTTTTTTGTTATTTTTGTTTAGTCACTCAGTCATGTCCAGCTCTTTGAGACCACAGGGACTATAGCCCACCAGGCTCCTCTGTCCATGGGATGGATTCTCCAGACAAGAATACTGGAGTGGGTTGCCGTTTCCTTCTGCCTTGATGGATGTTAATTTCTCATTTCTGGAATGGGAGGTATAAATTTGTGCCCTGTATATGTTAAAAGTGGCTCTGAGATCAAACAAGGGNGGGGTCACAAGAATTGGACACAACTGAGCGACTAAGCCACCGCCATATTTATTGAGCATTTATTTGCTAGGTATGAGGCATAGTACTCAAGCACTTTATAATATGTACTTCTCAAACAAGTTTCCCCGCTCCCGTCAGGAACAGGCAGAGTACAGTTACTCTCCAAATTTTACCAATACGAAAACAGGTTCAGGGATGTTAGATGAGTTGCCCAAGGAAACGGAGAACAGCAGCAGAGAGGGAAGCTGGCGGATGTCTGTAGGCCTCAGTGCCTGCCCGCTTGGCCTCCCTCCCTCTGCTCCATCCTCCCTGACGCATGATAGGGGCTCTGGAGGAAAGAGCAACTAGCACACTGGGTCAGAGGGGTGGGGTAGGGGTGGGCAAAGATGCCTAAGCTGTGGGTCCAGAAGAGTTCATTAGGAGGACATGTCCAGGCAGAGCCACTGAGGGCGCCAGAAGAGAGTGGTCTGAACCATCGCAGACTGTGGAAAAAGAATAAAGTGAGAGTGAAGTCGCTTAGTCCTGTCCGACTCTTTGTGACCCCATGGACTATAGCCTGCCAGGCTCCTTTGTCTATGGGACATCCCAGGCAGGAATACTGGAGTGGGTTGCCATTTCCTTCTCCAGGAGATTTTCCCAGCCCAGGGTTTGAACCGTCTCTGGCATTGTAGACAGATGCTTTACCGTCTGAGCCACCAGGGAAGAATTGAGAAAGAATAATTAGCTCTAAGTAGGTGGGTTGGGGACAGCCAAGGAGTCAGGGCAGGAGAGGGACAGCCCCATCCTTCCACACAGCACAGCTGTGGGCAGGGAAGCATGTCTCAGACTGCGGTACAGTCAGCCCTCTGTATCCATGGATATGGAGCCCGCGCGTTCAGATGGTCCACTGTCCCGTGCCGTTTTATACAAGGGACTTGAGCATCCTTGGATTGTGGTTTCCATGGGGTGTCCTAGAACCAATCCCTGAGAATATCAAAGGACAACTTTATCTGCCAGGGATCACTTGCTTCTCAGAGACTGAATGAGAGAGGGAGAATTCACTGCCCTGATTAGGAGATAAAGAGCCTCTACAGAGATAAAGAAGGAGGAGGCAGGTATTAAGTGTAGAAGATGGGCTTCCCAGTTCAGGAACTCCTTTGAGGGGAATAGACAGCTTTCAGATAGGGTGTTGTAGGTGGAGTACACGTTTTGAAGAAGCCAGATCCGTCAAGTTCAATGCAAATGCACTGAGTGTGCTAAGTGCAAGTGAACGAGTCAGGAAAAACGCTGCCTAGTGCCAGGCAGGGAGTCGAGCGGTTGTTAAGTTCAGGGTTTATGACTGGAAGAATGTGACCCATATAGCCAGCTTTCTCTTGCTGATGTGTTTTTAATCAGCTGTTCTTCTAAAAGTCACCCTTCGCTGACTCCATGTCTCATTCCCCAGAGGCAACGTGGAGCAGTCTGCTCGCATCTGCACGTTATGCAGCCGTGGGTCCTTCTCCCATCACGCCTGGTGGGACACGCCTTGGACACAGCACAGCAACCAAAGTACCTTTGCGCTGCTTGGCCTGAAGGGAGCACAGCCTTGAGAACAGTAGGGAGCACTCAGAGCACACTTCCTAAGTTCCACGCACATGGCCAACAGCTTTACATGCGTTCGCTGGTCTAGTCCAGGTGACAGTCCACTGTATTAATCTGTCTTATAGATATGCAAACTGAGGCAAAGGGCAATAAAGCAACCTGCCAAACTTTCGTAAGTCATTAATGGCGAACCTAAGATGCAGACTGTCGACGCGTCAGTCCCAGAACCGCGTGCTCTGTCTCTAGTATACCGTATGCTTGCTGCTGTGGAGAGAGTTTCTAGCACAAACGGATGCGCAGTTCTTATAAGGAGAGTTACAGTTTAGAAACAGGAATGAAAGTAGCGTCAGGCCATTGCTAATACCGTGGAGCTAATTTTGCTCACAACTCAGCTGTCACCCATGGGGGACACTTACTGGTCGCTGGCCTGGAGCTCTCGCACGCGCTGCACATGTTAACTCTGGGTCTAGTGCCAGGCCGTGATGAAAATGCAAGTAAGATTCCTTCCCACTTTGTGGATACAGAAGTGGGGCTTAGACAGGGAGGTAATATTCCCGAGTGATTTGTGGTAGTTGGCAGATTTGGGGCTCAAATGGAGGCTGATCTGGTACCAAAGTCCTTGTTCTTATGGGAGATGTTGTGCAGGCCGTTTCCCTTCTCCTTGTTTCTGCTTCTTTGCCCTAAAACAAAGGAATCAGATCAATGTTTCTGAATTGCAGCCTTTTAGGTACCACCTTAACAATTTCTGCTGTGTTTGTTCCGTTTATGCTACTTATCCTTCCTTAAATTAATCCGCTTCTTATATAAATACCTACATTTACAAAGGAAGCTCTCTATCACTCTCACTAATTTGTTTTTAAAAAGCATTATGTTCACTAAATAGATGGTAACTGTACAAATAATACAATGAAAACAAAACCGGTTGAAAAGATACTCTACTTTATAGTCTGACTTATACTTTCAGCTATGGTCTTGCCCGCCCAAGTCTCTAATCTCTAGCCCTGCCTTCTTTGTGGGAAAAAAAAAAATCTAAAAATGTTAGAGAGAGACTCTAAAGAAATAGTAGCTGCCTACTAAAAGGAGCCTTTCTCCTTGAATTAACCAGGATTGAGACTTGGAAATAGAATTTTTTTCACTATATGACTTAAAGGTACTTTATGAAAAATTGGATCTCTACTTAACAGCTCTGTCTGTTCTGGCCAGCTTGAAATGCTAGACCTGGGAATCTGTAGCATTTTTCCAGCTCTTGCATGCTTGAGTTCTAAGAATCTGCGAAAGCTACTCCAGTAGAGATCCAGCTTGAGAGACTTGATTGCATGGTTAAGTTGAGGGTGTGACTCTAGACTGAGCTATGGAAGAAGGAAGTAAAGAGAGTTGTTATGCTCTAGCTGCCCGGGAACATCTAAAAGGGAGGCAAGGATTATAAAAAGCTCATTGCTGACAATTCGTGTCTAGAGCCATGTCCCTCCATTCTAACCTTTTCACTCTTTTGTCATTCCACCCATCAGCCCATCAGCTCCTTGCTTTACAGCCCTTCCCATGAGTCTCATCTACTTGTCCCTCCCTCGCTTGCCAGAGAATGGAAAGGACTGATTTCCATGTGGAAAGAGCTACGTCTAATGAGGATCTGCCTTTTTAAACCTCCTTTTACAATTGAAGTAGAATTGATTTATATGTTGTGTTGATTTCAGGTGTACATCAGAGTGATTCAGTTTATATATAGATAGAGATATGTTTCAGATTCTTTTCCCTTATAGGTTCTTATAAAATATTGAGTATAGTCCCCTGCACTATACAGTAGGTCTTTGTTGGTTGTCTGTTTTATATATAATGGTGTGTGTCTCCTAATCCTAATTTATCCCTCCCTTGCCTTCAACAGTTCTGCAGGGACAGTTAACAAGAACCATGGATTTAGTCTGCTCCCATCATTGCCTGAGAATTTGGCATGTGTGATTTCACTTTCTCCAGCAACTCAATGAAATGAGTGAGAGTTAGTGTCTCATTTGACACATCCAAAGATGAGATATGGAGAGTATTCGTAACTCAGTTAAGTCCCTCTGCTTCTGAGGCCTGCAGAGTCTTTCCGTGGTGGTGAGGTGTGGCAGGTGTGCCTGGGTTGGGGAAGACTGGGTGCTTGGACTGGGGGCAGTTCCTGGACCATCCCTACACTCTGGGGGTAGGCACACTGGCACACATCTCTGCTCAGCCTTTCTTTGTTCACTGATGAATTGATGATGCTAATGAGACCCTACCCATGGATGTGAGCCCCTTGGGGGCCAATTAACTTCACTTTAGTTCAGCTGCCAGGAACCTCAGAACTAAATCCAGATCAATTAACTCTTCCCAAGTACCTGGTAGCATCTCTTTCTTCATTCATTTGAACTATTCTTTGTTCCATTTTTATTTTTAATTGTCCTGACTAATATCATATTTAACTTTGCAATATAACCTTACATGGGTCTGAGGGTAGGTGGGGAATGGATTCTAGATAAATCGGTAAAATCTCTTTAGTATCATCTCAGTAGAGGAAGGATGCCTCTTGGGTCCTCTTCTGGATGGAGAAGAGGAGGTTGTTCCTGAGAATATGACTTGGAGAGGTAAGCCCTTTCTGGAGAACAAGGGCACTAGGGAAGGGGCCAAATCTGGGCCATGATGTGCTTTTTGCCAATAAAGTTTTATTGGCACCCAATGATGTTCGTTTTAAAATGTTATTGTCTATGACTGCTTTCATGCGATAATGACAGAGTTGAGTAATGGACACATGGGCAACATGGCCCCTAAACTTAAAATATTTACTACCTGACCCTTTAAAGAAAAAGTTTATATTCCTGATCATCCAGAGAAAAATAAGGTGAGAAGGTGACACTGTGGGTAAAAAGAGAAGCTCAAGTTTTATCTCCCCCCTCCCTTTAATGTCTCATTTCTCCTTTCCTCCCTGTTTTTCTTCCTTCTTTTCCTTCTCTCCCTCCCTTCCTTCCTAACTGCCTGTCTACCTTTTTTCTTCCCTCTCCTCCTATTTTGAGATGAAAGAGGCCCGCTAGTCAGTTCTTTTCTGTGTATGAAGAGGACACTGAACTCCAGAGACTGGAATTGGCCGCCAGAGCATGGCCACAGAGAGACAACCACTTCCCAGCTGCTTGTCCCAGCATGTTTCACTCTGTAACAGAACATGATTAAAAGGCTAAGATGAGACGAGTGAAATGAAAATATAGGAAAGCATTTATCACAGTGCCTAAGTACGTAAGTTCAGTCACTCAGTTGTGTCCAACACTTTTTGACTCCATGGAAGCCTGATAGCATGCCAGGCTTCCCTGTCCATCACCAGCTCCTGGAGCTTGCTCAAACTCATGTCCATCGAGTCGGTGATCCCATCCAACCACCTCATCCTCTGTCGTCCCCTTCTCCTCTTGCCTTCAGTCTTTCCCAGCACCAGGATCTTTTCCAATGAGTCAGTTCTTCACATCAAGTGGCCAAAGTATTGGAGCTTCAGCTTCAGCATTAGTCCTTCCAATGAGTAGTCAGGACTGACCTCCTTTACGATGGACTGGTTGGATCTCCTTGCGAGTCTTCTTCAACACCACAAAAGTGGTGTTGATTCAAAAGAATTGATTCAAAAGCATCAGTTCTTCAGTGCTCAGCTTTCTTTACGGTCCAGCTCTCACATCCATACATGACTATTGGAAAAATCATAGCTTTGACTAGACATACCTTTGTCGGCAAAGTAATATCTCTGCTTTTGAATATGCTATCTAGGTTGGTCATAGCTTTTCTTCCAAGGAGCAAGCATCTTTTAATTTCATGGCTGCAGTCACCATCTGCAGTGATTTTGGAGCCCAAGAAAATAGAGTCTATTACTCTTTCCATTGTTTCCCCCTCTATTTGCCATGAAGTGATGGGACCAGATGCCATGATCTTAGTTATCTGAATGCTGAGTTTTAAGCCAAATTTTTCACTCTCCTCTTTCACCTTCATTAGGAGGCTTTTCAGTTCCTCTTCGCTTTCTGTCATAAGGATGGTGTCATCTGCATATCTGAGGTTATTGATATTTCTCCCTGCAATTTATTATGTGCACAGTGCTTGGCACATAATAAATGATCAGTGAGGCTTAGATTATTTCAAGAAGAGCCCAGTCTAATTACAGACGCAACAATCATATGCTCCCAATCTAATGGGGCTTCCCAGTGGTTCAGTGGTGAAGAATCTGCCTGCAGGAAACCCAAGGAATGCAGGTTCGATCCCTGGGTCAGGAAACGGCCACCCACTCCTGTATTCTTGCCTGAAAAACTCCCATGGACAGAGGAGCTTGGCAAGCTACAGTCCATGGGGTCGCAAAGAGTCAGACACATCTGAGTGAGTAAGCACACACACACAGTGTGGGGAGATAGCCAGGACTAGGACTCGGGTATGCTGGCCTCCCAAACTGTTTTTCCACTGTAGGATTCTGTGAAGTATCTATGCAATAGTGGCATACGTTTTAAGGAAGAAAGAACAATTATATTCCTCCCAAGCTTTAAGATTTGAGAGGGGGCTGATGCAATCAGGAAGGACTTTCTGGAAGAGGCAAGGCTTCAGGGGGACAAAATGGGCAGAGAAAATGTTCTGCATGGATAAATACAGGAGCATATTTCCCAAACTGTTCAGAAAATGGACTTCTTGTGGTTATAGGATCTGTACTCTTGTATAGAAAAGGAAAACAGAGTGGAAATAAGGTTAGATCCTGTTGAGGGAGAGATTAAGATATCTGGACTCGATTCTATAAACGCAGATGCACCTGTTAGCACAGAGATGCATTGACCTGCCCAGGTAAAGGGTAAGGGAGAGATCATTTGTCAGTACTTAAAAATGGAGAGATTTTACACACAAAAATCTAGATTTCCTTCTGACTTCTGAGAAATCAGGTGACCTGGCAACCTAGAAATATCATTCCTACCCAGAAGTGGTCTGTTGTCCTAGACTGGGTAATATGCCTACCATTTGTCACTATGCTTCCTTCTTAAACTTTGAACCAGACCACTTCACTCCCTCACATTTATGGTCTGGACTCTGTTGGCTTTTGAATTTACATTCCCTGAAGAGGTGGTGATGCACGAAAAATTCGTCATCATTGATATGATGAGATCAATGTTGAGAGGATGTTTATTTGCTCATCAGACATTTATTGAGCATCTATTGGTATTTCCTGCAAGGCTCTGGAAGGGAAGAATTGAGTTCAGGAGATGAATTAGGAGGCTGGTCCAGTGGTTCAGATGAGAGAAGATTAAAACTGCTTAGGAATAGAGCCATCCCTCGTGAAAGAGGTGGGACCCTTCTCCCTCAATCTTCATAGTCCTCCTCTAAAGAGACGCCTGCCTCGTCCCATTTCCATGGGAGCAGGCCCCTGTCCTTTTAGACTTTCCACCTGGCTTCTTTCATGTTACATTCATCCGAGAAAAGAGATCCTTCCTCTCTCCTTCTCATAGTCTCTCTCTCTCTCTTTCTCATCTTGTCAGATGAACACATCCCATCTGGTCTCGACTCCCTGCAGTTCACCCCCTGCATACAGAGTAGATGGTTCTGAACCTCTGAGGGTGGGCGTGTGCCTTCACAGACCTGCCTGGAGGAGGGCAGACCAGGAAGAGCCAGGCTGGCAGTGTCAACTTCAGAGAACTGCCTTTTCAAATCAATGCAACCGCTTTGTTTCCACCTCTGCATTTGACTGCGGCAGGCTTGTTCCCTGCTCCCCAGCACAGCACAGCACGCACGCTCTCTCCCGCATTTCGCTCCCACCCTCAGAGGCCAGCCTCTTCATCACATCCCCAGTGTGTCCCCCAAAGTCCCAGATGTCTCTCCATCCCTCACTCATATTCCAGGGTGATTGCTCTCAGAATAAGGAGGAGCTGAATTTGGGAAGTTGGCATCACTGGGAATGGTTCTTATGCTGAAACAAAGCAAAACCTTAAAAAAAAAAAAAAAAAAAGCCTGTAGGAATAGGAGAGGATGCTTGGAGTAGTGAAAAGTGTATGCAGGAGGAGGCAAGAAGACTTGGTCTTAATTCTTGGTTTCTGCTATTAGCTGGCTATGGAACCTTGGGCAAGCTTGGTTTCCTTTTTTCAGGAAATGAAGCACCTGGACTCGATTCTCTTTAAGGACCATTCAACCTGAATAGTTCAGAGGATTAAGAGGACTTTTCCAATGGCTATTCTTTTCAGCTCATTCATGACATATTGATGTGCCAACCAGGATGCTTTTACCCGTATGTTTCAGCCTTAGAGAGAACTGTCCTCCTGGAGGGCAGGTGAGGCTCAGGTGAGGCTCATTGGAAGAACTTCCTGGCTGCCTGAAATCTTAGTGCTTCTTAAGCAGAGCTCTTTCCCTTCCTTGTAGACCATCAGGAATAAGTTTAACATCACACCGTGCAATATTAAGATTCTGTGTACCCTGGAGATAGAAAGCTGGGTCAGGTGTCACACTTGGGGCCCCTCCCCACCTTAGGAGAGTGTTGATACTCTCACAGAAAGCCCGTTTTAGGTTATGGATGTCAGTTACCTCATCCTTTAGCCTGACACCTAGCACATGGAAAGTATCCAGAGAGGAACTGTTGAAGGAGTGAAAGTCGCTGGCGTTTGATCGCAGCGTGTCATAGGGTGCCTGAGTCAGAGGGCCCTTAGGGATCACCTCAGAAGCTCCCCTTGTTTTCTGCATGGACAGACTGAGGTCCACGGTCAGGATGGGATTGGACCCAGATCACGCATGGAGTCATGCCCAGCTGGGCCTGGGGCCCGGGCACCCTAGCCAGGGCTTTTGCACCAGCCACCTCTCCTGGCATCCAGCACGGTGACTTGCTCCCGCAGTCTCACATCAACCATTCCCAGAGGCCCCTCTGGGTTTTGTGTGAATTATCTGAGCCTTCTGGGAGAAGCGCAGCTGGAGCTTTCTCTCCTCCTCCTGGGCTGGCTCCTTCTGTTGGTCTCTGTGAAGAGACCATTATAATATTCTCCCTGCGTTCCAGCGGCGCACGGCCACCCCATCACTCACTCTAACAGACCCTGCTGAGCACCCACAGTATATCTCGAAGCCATTTTCTGTTTGAAAGTCAGTGGCGGTCAGCCAACATTTCGGTAATATTTGCTTTCCTAAGGCTTAGACAAATCCAATCCATTCACTTTCTCAGACTCTGTCTCTCCTGTCTGCCATAATTTCCCCTCATCCAAGGCAAGCCAGAACTGACCATGGTTCTCTCTCTTTCCTCCCTCCCTCTCCTCTTCCCTCCTCCTCTTCCTTCTCCTTTTTCTGCCTCTTTCTCTAAGTTTCTTCTTCATTTCAGTATTGAAGAATCATAGCTCAAGACAGTATTAAATTTGGAAAAAAATCAAAAACAGCTGAGCCAAACTTCCTGATTCTAGAGCTGCAGAGACCAGATTCCGGAGACATGGGGATACCAGTTACCCTATGTTGATAATAACCTCTGCAGTGGTATTAGGAATGGGGTTAGAATTCAAGCATCCTGACTCAGCCTAGTCCAGAGTCAGTTAAACTTCATAGCATCCTCTAATTTATCCTGCCTCAGGCTTTATCTGCGCTGATGGTTCCGGGACTGAGGTTGGATCTAGGAGGGAGAGGGGCATTATGGGTTACCTTAGGTTCGTGGCTTCAGCTCTCTGAGACTCAGTTTCCTTGCCTCTGAAGTTAGGACTGAATCCCACATCCTGCAGAAGATACAGTGTTGTTGTGGGGCTCAAACGAGGTAATGTGCCCCCTCAGTCCCAGAGTGTTTTTTATATATACATATACATATATATATATATATATATACATACACACCCATTCCTGCTGCTTGCTATTATTAGCTTTCTTCCTTGAACGGGGACTTTCAATGGTTCAAAGCTGTGTTTATTCTATAGTAAGCATCTGGGGCATTCTGGTAAGGAAGCAGGTATGGTATTTTGTGGCAAAGAATCTCTTTTAGGAGCTCACCCATTCATCTCTCTGCCTACTGTGTGCTAGGCCCCAGGCCCAGCAGGGCAGCAGCGGCCTTCTGGGACCGCATTTAAAGCTGCCTCTGTCAAGGAGTGTGCCAGCTAGAAATAGACCGGGCATTTCCTTTAGAGTTTCACGAAAATGGATCCTTTGGGTCAAAGGCTCCTTAATCTGCAAAACACAAGCTGTTTGCCTAACTCCAGGCCTCAGCAGACTTCCTAGGTTTGAAGGGGCTTTGGTATGGAAAAAATGGTTTGTGTTTTGAAGATTAAAGGCCCTTTCATCCAAAAGATGCAATTTTTTTCTTCTTTCCTCAAGTTCCCAATGAAACACCTTGTTCCTTTCTGGCTTAAAACCTACGAGCCTCCTTTCTTATGCATAGACGGATTAAGTGACGCTACAGGTTCACAGCCTCTGGGAAGGATGGAACCTCAGTACAAACTTAGTGCCCGCTCCTGCAAGACTAGCCCTCCTCTTTTACTCCCAATACGGGCCAGTCATCCATATAAATACAGTAACATCATCTGTTTTTTTTTAAGACTATAGCTTCTGGGATTTCATCTTCAGAATTTATGATGAAGACTGGAAGAGAGCGTGCATTTAAAAACACTGCTCGAACTCACAGTCCACATTAGCCTAAAGATGCCAGCCTTGGGGGTCAGATTCCCCAGCCCAGCAGCTGACACCACAGTGTGGAGTTAAGAACCTCAAATCACAACCTCAAATCACGTGTCAACTCTTCTTGGCAGCCCACTCCAGGATTCTTGCCTGGAGGGTCCCACGGACAGAGGAGCCTGGTGGGCTACAGTCGCAAGAGTTGGACACCACTGAGCGACTTCACTTCACTTTCACTTTCGGTTTCCTCATCTCCATGGGAATACCTAGTGAGTCTGTAAGCCTCTCTTGGCTTTACTGCCCTCCCTCCACTCATCACCAGTTCAGTGCCTTTAAACAACTGGCATTTATTAGTAAGCTCATGCACCCATAGGGGACTATAGTCAATATCCTGTAATAAACCATAGTGGAAAAGTTCATGCATCTGTGGGCCAGCTAGGGCCCACGGATCTAACCTAGTCTCACTGATCTAAGCTGGCCCTTTCTTGCTCCTGAAGTTCAGCTGAGGCTCTGCCCTAAGCTTGGCTTGGCTGAGGCACGTTAGCTGGACTTCTTCCTCCTCCTGGAGTGCCCATCACATTCATTTTGTGGCAGTTACAGAAGAACAGTAAGTTAAGCAGAAGCCTACAGGGCCTCTTGAGATACAGGTGAAGAATTAGCCCAGCATCAATCCTGCCTCATTCTAATGGCTAAAGGGATTTATGAAGATGAGCCCAGGTTCAAGAAATGGGGAACAGACTCTATCCCCTTTAGTAGAAGAAATGGAAAACTCCATGAGGACGTGCCTGACTAAAGGAAGAGGGGATCTGGCGTCATTAATCAGTTCAGTTCAGTTCAGTCGCTCAGTCATATCTGCCTCTTTGCGACCCCATGACATCCACAAATATCAGTGGGATAGGCTAGTATTGATACCATGCCTATCCCATTGATATTTGCTGATGTCAACTGAAATAAAATTTATAAAGTTCTTGACACAGCTACTGTCATACACTGAAAGCTTATGAAGTATCTTCATCATGATCATCAGTATACGAAGGACTCAAAAATGGTGGCTAGAATGATTAAATACAGAATTCCTAAATATAGCAACAGAGATGGGGAAACAGATGCTCAGAAAAGTAATGAAGCTTTCTCAGAATCACACTGTGGGACTAGTTGAGCCTTTAAAAAATCAGACAGTGCATTGTTTTTGCTTTGGGATTTGGAGGACAATAGGAAGGATCCTGATACTAGCTCATGGTAACACATGACATCCCAACAATAGTGAGGCATTTTTTCCTAGAGGTAAACAAGGGCCTCAGAGGATCCTGCTCATCCCCCCGACCCCCCACCAGCATGGTAGGTCTTCAGTGTGCATCGTATTCATCTGGAACATTTATTAAAAATGCAATTTGTTTTGAGAAATAACTGTTATCTGGTAGGGTTTTGTGTGTTATTGGCAGCAGAGGACCAAACTCACGCTGGATCAAAGTTAGAAAAATTAAAAAAGGAAACCAAAATAATACACTAGTTTTGAGATGATGGGAAATTTCTAGATCTTTCTGGCCTATGCTTCGGCTCCCATTCAATGGGAATAATCAAGCCTTCTTCAGAGGCTTGTCTTGAGAGCTAAGTGAATCACGTATGTTGTACTGAAATGACTTACTGGTGTCCCCTTTTTTGTTATTTTTGTTTAGTCACTGTCATGTCCAGCTCTTTGAGACCACAGGGACTATAGCCCACTAGGCTCCTCTGTCCATGGGATGGATTCTCCAGACAAGAATACTGGAGTGGGTTGCCGTTTCCTTCTGCCTTGATGGATG
>SJYW01035299.1:0-10394 GCA_006410735.1 Raphicerus campestris | reverse complement strand
TTTTGTGACTTTAATCTGATTCAGTTCAAATCACGTTTTGAAATCTATGCCCGTTTGAAGACTTAGATGATAACACAGGGCAAATGCACCTTGACGCCTGACTTCCCTTTAGCTACTTGTTGGATTGGTTTGGCTGCTTTCCTGCTGGTTAATGCAAAATGCCTAATCATGCCTGTGTCAAACAGACATCAGCTATTCTTCATGTATGTTAACANCAGGGCAAATGCACCTTGACGCCTGACTTCCCTTTAGCTACTTGTTGGATTGGTTTGGCTGCTTTCCTGCTGGTTAATGCAAAATGCCTAATCATGCCTGTGTCAAACAGACATCAGCTATTCTTCATGTATGTTAACAAACACCTGCCTTACTGCCATGGGTTCCTTTTGATATACTCACAGTCACAATAAGTCAGAGTAGTATTTTCCCTTTCCCACCATGAGAAACAGGGAAAATTCAAGAAATGATGCTGTTTTTCAAGCAGCAGAGGACTTTTGAATAATTCTGAAGCCTTTTCAAGTATCTCTCAATTACTAATCATCTGTCTTCATGCAGCTTTGTTCGTTCTTATTCATTACCATTGGAAATTATTTAGCATCATAAATCCAGATAGATTTACTGTGAGGGAAGCTCTTTGCTTCTTTATTTTCTAATGAAAGCGGTTTGCTTACTCTTTTATTATAGGTAGCGGCATCTCTCTCAGTGGGAGCACGTGTGTTTAGGTAATCATCACCTTAGCGTAGATAAGTGATTTTTGTTTTAATTCGGTTCTAAATTTTGGGGAATTTCCACAATGATTTCTTTTTGTCCTTAGCTTATAAATTATTTAGAATAAACCTTTCAGTTTCTAAGAGTTTGGGACGGTTTTTACCTCTTTCTTACTAATTATGGTCAGAGAATATTGTCCATGGAATATCGTTAGATATCTGAAACTTCTTTGGAGGCTTGACCACTTTTTGTTACTGCTCTCTTTGTCTTTGAAAATAATGTATATTCTGTCTTTACTGGGTATTATAGGCCTGTTAGATCAAGTCTGCGGTGTTCAAAGCATCCATTTCCATCATGACTTTTTCCCTGGCTTTTCAAGTGCGATCGAGTCAGTTGGGGCCGAATCTCTCACGACGACTGTGGCTTTGTGAGTCACTGTGCTCACTCTGCTTCACTAGTATTTGCTTAATATGTCTTTTCTCTCTCTTCTTACTTTCTGCTGGACTGATAGAGGAGTCTGTTTTCTCTCATTTTCTGTACTTGGAAGTTTTCTGTTCCTTTGGTGCTCACATTAATACTTTTAACCAACATACTTGACTCAGTGTCAAAATTAATCACCTGCTCTCTCTCTTCCTGGATGATAAACAACTCTGGGGAACTTCCGTGCTGCTCTCCTAAAAAGAAATGATGCAAATGAACTTACTTACAAAACAAAAACGGACTCACAGACTTAGCGAACAAACTCAGTTGCCCAGGGGAAGGCAGAGCTAGGGAGTTTGCAGTGGGCACACCCGCGCTGCTGCCTTTGAAATGGGCAACCGACTTGGACCTGCCATATGACACGGGAAACTCTGCTCAGTGATTTGTGGTGGACTGAAAGGGAGGAGAGTTTGGGGGGAAACAGATACTTGTATATGTATGGCTGAGTCCCTGTGCTATTCACCTGAAACTCACAGCATGGTTAATCAGCTATACCTTAATATAAAATACAAAAATTTTTAAAGGGCTGTTCTTCTCAGTCCCACTTTCCATTGTTCAAAGGAATTTTAAAACTACTTTATCTTTAAACTTGCCAAGTGAAAGTGAAAGTCAGTCAGTCGTGTCTGACTCTTTGCGACCCCATGGACTATAAATCCATGGAATTCTCCAGGCCAGAATACTGGAGTGGGTAAGCTCTTCCCTTCTCCAGGGGATCTTCCCAACCCAGGGATCAAACCCAGGTCTCCCGCATTGCAGGTGGATTCTTTACCAGCTGAGCTACCAAGGAAGTGCCAAAAACTTGCCAAATAATCATTAACATTTTCTCTTTTTTTTGACTGTCAATGTTTGTTTAATTTACTTATATGTAATGAAATTTCTTTGCCCACCCTTGGTTCTTGCATTTACTTTTTTCCAGGTTACGTTTTCTCCTTAATGAAGTTTAACCTCTAGTTCATGATTCTAAAACTATAGCCTATAGATCAGCAGAGTCCGAACCATTCAGAAACTTATTAGAAATGCACATTTTGAGGTCCTAACCCAGACCTGCTGAAAATCCGCAACTTTGGGGTGGGCCCTGCAGTCTATGTTTTAACACCACCACCACCCCTCCAAGGATTCTGATGCCCACCCAAGTTTGAGAACCTCTGCTCTGTCAGCAATTTCAGTGAGAGTGTGAGAGGGAAGGGACTTAGCTACCTGTCTGTCAAATGATAGTTTAGCTGACTATGGAATTCTTGCCCAACAATTACTTCCCTTCAGTACTGTGTTGTTTTTTCCTATTGCAGCCTCCACAACCGATGATGAGACGTGTGTTGTCAATCTGACTGCCATTTTTGGATGAGTAAATCTGTCTTTTCTCCAGTGATTTTTAATTTTTCTCTGTCTTTAATTTCCTACAGTTTCATGATCATGAATGTAAGTGTAGGTCTCTTTTCATTTGCTCTACTTTGGATTTATCGTGACTCTTCCTCTTGGGGATTGCATCTTTGCTTTATCTGGGAAAGTTCCCCACAGTTACTTTTTGNATTAACAAACACCTGCCTTACTGCCATGGGTTCCTTTTGATATACTCACAGTCACAATAAGTCAGAGTAGTATTTTCCCTTTCCCATCATGAGAAACAGGGAAAATTCAAGAAACGATGCTGTTTTTCAAGCAGCAGAGGACTTTTGAATAATTCTGAAGCCTTTTCAAGTATCTCTCAATTACTGATCATCTGTCTTCATGCAGCTTTGTTCGTTCTTATTCATTACCATTGGAAATTATTTAGCATCATAAATCCAGATAGATTTACTGTGAGGGAAGCTCTTTGCTTCTTTATTTTCTAATGAAAGCGGTTTGCTTACTCTTTTATTATAGGTAGCGGCATCTCTCTCAGTGGGAGCACGTGTGTTTAGGTAATCATCACCTTAGCGTAGATAAGTGATTTTTGTTTTAATTCGGTTCTAAATTTTGGGGAATTTCCACAATGATTTCTTTTTGTCCTTAGCTTATAAATTATTTAGAATAAACCTTTCAGTTTCTAAGAGTTTGGGACGGTTTTTACCTCTTTCTTACTAATTATGGTCAGAGAATATTGTCCATGGAATATCGTTAGATATCTGAAACTTCTTTGGAGGCTTGACCACTTTTTGTTACTGCTCTCTTTGTCTTTGAAAATATTGTATATTCTGTCTTTACTGGGCTTTATAGGCCTGTTAGATCAAGTCTGCGGTGTTCAAAGCATCCATTTCCATCATGACTTTTTCCCTGGCTTTTCAAGTGCGATCGAGTCAGTTGGGGCCGAATCTCTCACGACGACTGTGGCTTTGTGAGTCACTGTGCTCACTCTGCTTCACTAGTATTTGCTTAATATGTCTTTTCTCTCTCTTCTTACTTTCTGCTGGACTGATAGAGGAGTCTGTTTTCTCTCATTTTCTGTACTTGGAAGTTTTCTGTTCCTTTGGTGCTCACATTAATACTTTTAACCAACATACTTGACTCAGTGTCAAAATTAATCACCTGCTCTCTCTCTTCCTGGATGATAAACAACTCTGGGGAACTTCCGTGCTGCTCTCCTAAAAAGAAATGATGCAAATGAACTTACTTACAAAACAAAAACGGACTCACAGACTTAGCGAACAAACTCAGTTGCCCAGGGGAAGGCAGAGCTAGGGAGTTTGCAGTGGGCACACCCGCGCTGCTGCCTTTGAAATGGGCAACCGACTTGGACCTGCCATATGACACGGGAAACTCTGCTCAGTGATTTGTGGTGGACTGAAAGGGAGGAGAGTTTGGGGGGAAACAGATACTTGTATATGTATGGCTGAGTCCCTGTGCTATTCACCTGAAACTCACAGCATGGTTAATCAGCTATACCTTAATATAAAATACAAAAATTTTTAAAGGGCTGTTCTTCTCAGTCCCACTTTCCATTGTTCAAAGGAATTTTAAAACTACTTTATCTTTAAACTTGCCAAGTGAAAGTGAAAGTCAGTCAGTCGTGTCTGACTCTTTGTGACCCCATGGACTATAAATCCATGGAATTCTCCAGGCCAGAATACTGGAGTGGGTAAGCTCTTCCCTTCTCCAGGGGATCTTCCCAACCCAGGGATCAAACCCAGGTCTCCCGCATTGCAGGTGGATTCTTTACCAGCTGAGCTACCAAGGAAGTGCCAAAAACTTGCCAAATAATCATTAACATTTTCTCTTTTTTTTGACTGTCAATGTTTGTTTAATTTACTTATATGTAATCAAATTTCTTTGCCCACCCTTGGTTCTTGCATTTACTTTTTTCCAGGTTACGTTTTCTCCTTAATGAAGTTTAACCTCTAGTTCATGATTCTAAAACTATAGCCTATAGATCAGCAGAGTCCGAACCATTCAGAAACTTATTAGAAATGCACATTTTGAGGTCCTAACCCAGACCTGCTGAAAATCCGCAACTTTGGGGTGGGCCCTGCAGTCTATGTTTTAACACCACCACCACCCCTCCAAGGATTCTGATGCCCACCCAAGTTTGAGAACCTCTGCTCTGTCAGCAATTTCAGTGAGAGTGTGAGAGGGAAGGGACTTAGCTACCTGTCTGTCAAATGATAGTTTAGCTGACTATGGAATTCTTGCCCAACAATTACTTCCCTTCAGTACTGTGTTGTTTTTTCCTATTGCAGCCTCCACAACCGATGATGAGACGTGTGTTGTCAATCTGACTGCCATTTTTGGATGAGTAAATCTGTCTTTTCTCCAGTGATTTTTAATTTTTCTCTGTCTTTAATTTCCTACAGTTTCATGATCATGAATGTAAGTGTAGGTCTCTTTTCATTTGCTCTACTTTGGATTTATCGTGACTCTTCCTCTTGGGGATTGCATCTTTGCTTTATCTGGGAAAGTTCCCCACAGTTACTTTTTGCACATTGTATCTTTTCCATTTTTATTATCTATGTCAGTAACTCATACTAGGTATTTGATTCAGTTTCATATTCTGTCTTGCTTCTGAGCTTGTCTAGCTTCTGTCTGACTTACTGCCATATTGTGGGCTCAACCCTCCCAGTTAATTACCTTTTAATCGTCTACTCTATCAGGTCATTGTGTCTGTTATTTCAGTGACTGGGTTCAACTGCTCAAAGTTCTCTTGGATCTTTTAAAATTTGCTTGGCCTTTTTAGTTACTGTTATTCCGTCCTGTTCTTTGCTTTTATTTATTTTTCTACCCATACTTGCAGCTTTTAAATCATTCTTAGAATACTTATTTCATCGCCTCTTTTCTGTTTATTGTTATCTCTGGTCTTAGTGGCATTAAATCTCCCCCTCGTCATGGCTGTAAACTCTGCTCAGTGGGAGGTGATTGTCTAGTTCAGTGTATAACTTTCTGTTTTTAAGTGCGTATGTACTCGTTGTGTTTATCTCATGGGTCTTTCATATGTCCTGAGCTGTACTTTCTGTTGACTGTTTATATTTATGCACCCTTAGTCACTATGACTGTGGGCCTCATACTCACTCTGGTGTGTAGGCTTGGAGTCCGAGTTTATTAGAGGTCTGAGTTTGTTTATTATTTTTCTCCCAGTTATGATCCTGGACGGAAGGTAAGTAAGCTTCCTTGCAACTTCCCAGGCCTGTGAGTAGAATTTTCTTGTATGTTTCTCAGATGAAGGTCTTGTGCAGGGAGCCGTGTTCTGATCCCCTGGGTCATACAGACTGTAGGCCATGTTCTGTGTCCCCACATGAGGATTAAAAACTGGAGCCCAAGCACCGAGGCTGGGTCCAAACCCCAGCCCTCGAATTTTGAGTCTTTCTGCCCATTTGGTACCTAGAGTTTCTCTCTTTTTCCCAAGTTTTAAAAATGTCTACATATTGGGGGAGAGGGGACCCTTCTGTGACATTACTGTGATTCAGTATGATCTTGGTATTCCAAGCGTCACCATTAAAGGCCCTGGAAACATGAAGTGCTGTTCATACTTGCTTCTCTTAAGAACACTATCTCATGCTTGTGTAACGCTTTGAACCTGTTCAAGAACTTTATATAACCAACTGCTTTGAAACTCACAGCAGCCCCCTCAGGAGGGCAGGGAAGAAGCTGCGACTCCTGGTTTTTCAGAAGCTCCTTGTGTGGCCGAAAGTCAGAGTCTGTCAGAATCCAGGCGCAGCCTCAGCTCTCCTCGCCCTCCCACGTCTCTGACAGGNCCGTCCTGTTCTTTGCTTTTATTTATTTTTCTACCCATACTTGCAGCTTTTAAATCATTCTTAGAATACTTATTTCATCGCCTCTTTTCTGTTTATTGTTATCTCTGGTCTTAGTGGCATTAAATCTCCCCCTCGTCATGGCTGTAAACTCTCCTCAGTGGGAGGTGATTGTCTAGTTCAGTGTATAACTTTCTGTTTTTAAGTGTGTATGTACTCGTTTTGTTTATCTCATGGGTCTTTCATATGTCCTGAACTGTACTTTCTGTTGACTGTTTATATTTATGCACCCTTAGTCACTATGACTGTGGGCCTCATACTCACTCTGGTGTGTAGGCTTGGAGTCCGAGTTTATTAGAGGTCTGAGTTTGTTTATTATTTTTCTCCCAGTTATGATCCTGGACGGAAGGTAAGTAAGCTTCCTTGCAACTTCCCAGGCCTGTGAGTAGAATTTTCTTGTATGTTTCTCAGATGAAGGTCTTGTGCAGGGAGCCGTGTTCTGATCCCCTGGGTCATACAGACTGTAGGCCATGTTCTGTGTCCCCACATGAGGATTAAAAACTGGAGCCCAAGCACCGAGGCTGGGTCCCAACCCCAGCCCTCGAATTTTGAGTCTTTCTGCCCATTTGGTACCTAGAGTTTCTCTCTTTTTCCCAAGTTTTAAAAATGTCTACATATTGGGGGAGAGGGGACCCTTCTGTGACATTACTGTGATTCAGTATGATCTTGGTATTCCAAGCGTCACCATTAAAGGCCCTGGAAACATGAAGTGCTGTTCATACTTGCTTCTCTTAAGAACACTATCTCATGCTTGTGTAACGCTTTGAACCTGTTCAAGAACTTTATATAACCAACTGCTTTGAAACTCACAGCAGGCCCCTCAGGAGGGCAGGGAAGAAGCTGCGATTCCTGGTTTTTCAGAAGCTCCTTGTGTGGCCGAAAGTCAGAGTCTGTCAGAATCCAGGCGCAGCCTCAGCTCTCCTCGCCCTCCCACGTCTCTGACAGGCCCAGGCCCTTCTCTGCCAGGAGCTCCAGGGTCAGCAGCAGACAATGATGGCAGGCACATGCTGAGGACCCACTTACACAGTGTCAGATTTTCATTTTCTTCAAAAAAGAAAGCTTATTTAATAGACGGCAGCTTTAATCAACAGGTACCTTCATTATTTAAATAGGCTTATTTAAAAGTTATGTTGTGGGTAAGAAAATAAGATGCCAGATTTTCACGAGAGAATAAATAATTTGGCCTGTCCTATACAAGAAATGTAATTCTCTTCAGAGGCTGCAGTTAATGGATGTCTTTATCCTGGTACGTTGTTGGAATCTTTTTAGGAGAACGATATAAAAAGGCATTATAAGAAACGACCCCTAGAGAGAAAATACGAGTATTAGAGGAGGAGGAAGATTTCTTAGCTTTCATGCATCATCTCAGAAGAAGAAGGCAGGCCAGAAATATCTCAGCACTGATTTCCACCCACAGCTAGTCAGCAGCTAGCAGATTATAAACCAGACAGGGGCGGAGTACCATGGGCTGGGGGCAACGCTTAGAAGTACGTTCCTTGGGAACCCTGTCGTTTGAGACTGTCGGGCTTGCATGCACAGTGATGAACAGTCAGGCCTTTTTTCAGTGTTTTCAGGTGAGGAAACAAAATAATCACTAGCAATGACATATTTGGGGAAATGGAAGAGCCTTAAAATTTGACTAGTCGAGTCCACCCACTTCCCTGAGCAAGCATTCGAGAGGAGAGAGGTCATGTGACAGCTAGCTGGCAGGGAGTCTGTGCTACAAATCTGGGCTTCTGAAGCTGGCCTGAAACCATAGAAGGAAATCACTTTTCTTCTGGCTTAATTTTCTCCTATCACAGTTATTATACCTGAGAGCCTCAGACAAACGCTTTTGCTTTCTGACACTTCGCTTTCTTTGAGATCTCACTGCTCCTGTCTTGCTTTGTTCCCTCCCGTCATTCTCCTTTCTGCTCAGGTCTCTTTCCCAGAGCCGCCTTCCCCAACCATCTCACATCAGAGGAATTCCATCATTTTCCTGCCTAGCATTTTCTTCGGCATTCATTTAGGTTTTTTTGCGCGTTGCTCACAGTAGCTTCTAAGAAAGCTACAAAGCATAAAGCGTGATAATGTCTTTATTGGCTTATGTCAGACCATTGTATCCGTTTCCTTATGTTGGTTGCTGTCCAGATGGTAATGAAATCTCTACCTTTTCTGGAATCGAAATTCATACATTATTTCATTCAGACTGAACACCGTCCAAAATAAATATGATACATAGTCGAGTCTGATGTCCAGTGGAGAAGCAAAGATTGGCTCGCAAACTGAAAATGAGCAACTGTGGGTGGTATAGATTCTTTTTTTTTTTTAATTGAAGTATGGTCGATCTGCAGTGTTATGCCAGTCTCCACCATGCAGCAGTGACTCAGTTATACGCACACTGAGTGTATGTATAAATATGTATATATAGTTACATATATAAACTATGTATGATTTATACCAGGATATTGAGTAGCGTTCCCGTGCTTGTTGTCTGTCGTTTCTAGGCATAACGGTTTGCATCTCCCAACCCCGACCTCCAGTCCATCTCTCTGCCTCTCCCCCTCGGTAACCAGTTGTCTTCAAAATGCTCTTAAGACACATAAATGTAATGTCTTTTGCTCTTGAATCGCAAGGCAGGATACTGACGTGATCATGGTTTTCTGTGACGTCAGCTATTTATTTTTGTTTTGGCCTAGTTATTGTCTTTGTGGTCATGTCTTTCGGCAGTACGAAGGAAAGAAGCTCTTGCTCTTCATTTTCGCTCTTTCTGGTCAGGAATAAGTGTGGCCAAGGCATAAAGTTTGGAGTCTGGAAACCCTTTGCAGAAGATCAGTATGTTTCATTAATGCAGCCCAAAGTGATGCCAGCAGAAGTATTCTTGCCCAGACTCTCACCCTGCTCTGGAAAGCAATGAGTTGTTCTGAGCGTAAGGCTGTCCAGTTTTGTCTGTGTGTGTGTAAAAGCCAACCCTTTCTGCTTCAGAAAAAGAATTGTAAGCCTTTTCAACAGCTTGAAGTCAGGGCTCTCAGATACTGTAAGCTACCTGACAGCATAACAAGTAGGGAATATTTGAATGACGATATAAAAATGTTACTGCTGTACCTGAAGAGATCCCAGAATGAATAACGTTAGCTCAGTTACCGAGCTTACTTCTGTGTATCATCCCTCTGCTCCATAGATACAGCCTTCCAGATTTAAAGAGATCCTTGCCCACGACCACTAAATAATCAGCTCCTAAAATGAGGACGTTTCCAGCGTGCAGTCTACTCAGTTTTTTATTCCTTGACTAGAGAATCAGTTCACTTGCCTTTCTGCTATTAACTTTTTCTCCCAGAAATTGTTAAAGCACAGTTAGTCTTTTCTGAATGACAGTGTAGCTCATTTGGAGTTGTGTGTTAAAATATATGGTAGCCAATAACGTATCTAAACTACAATCCATAAAAAGATTACAATGCACCTTGATGCACATTCAGACAAAAGTCACATGGAAAGTCTATTTAGTTCATGTATAATATCTCTTGGACTTGGGGTTGCTCCTCCCAGCCCCCGCCTCTGACCTTGTACATGGGTTAGGGTTAGGATAATCATGATGGTGTGATCACTCACCTAGAGCCAGACATCCTGGAATGTGAAGTCAAGTGGGCCTTAGAAAGCATCACTATGAATAAAGCTAGTGGAGGAGATGGAATTCCAGTTGAGCTATTTCAAATCCTGAAAGACNGTGTGATCACTCACCTAGAGCCAGACATCCTGGAATGTGAAGTCAAGTGGGCCTTAGAAAGCATCACTATGAATAAAGCTAGTGGAGGAGATGGAATTCCAGTTGAGCTATTTCAAATCCTGAAAGACAATGCTGCGAAAGTGCTGCACTCAGTATGCCAGCAAATTTGGAAAACTCAAGCACTGGCCACAGGACTGGAAAAGGTTAGTTGTCATTCCAACCCCAAAGAAAGGCAATGCCAAAGAATGCTCAAACTACTGCACAGTTGCACTCATCTCACACACTAGTAA
>SJYW01035296.1:99903-110255 GCA_006410735.1 Raphicerus campestris | reverse complement strand
TCTTGTTTTTGTATCCATTCAGCCAGTCTTTGTCTTTTGGTTGGGGCATTCAACCTATTTACATTTAAGGTAATTATTGGTAAGTATGATCCTGTTGCCATTTACTTTATTGTTTTGGGTTTGAGTTCATACACCCTTTCTGTGTTTCCTGTCTAGAGAAGATCCTTTGGCGTTTGTTGGGGAGCTGGTTTGGTAGTGCTGAATTCTCTCAGCTTTTGCTTGTCTGTAAAGCTTTTGATTTCTTCTTCATATTTGAATGAGATCCTTGCTGAGTACAGTAATCTGGGCTGTAGGTTATTTTCTTTCATCACTTTAAGTATGCCCTGCCATTCCCTCCTGGCCTGGAAGAGTTTCTGTTGAAAGATCAGCTGTTATCCTTATGGGAATCCCCTGGTGTGTTATTTGTTGTTTTTCCTTTGCTGCTTTTAATATTTGTTCTTTGTGTTTGATCTTTGTTAGTTTGATTAATATGTGTCTTGGGGTGTTTCGCCTTGGGTTTATCCTGTTTGGGACCCTCTGAGTTTCTTGGACTTGGATGATTATTTCCTTCCCTATTTTAGGGAAGTTTTCAACTATTATCTCAAGTATTTTCTCATGGTCTTTCTTTTCGTCTTCTTCCTCTAGGACTCCTATGATTCGAATGTTGGGATGTTTAACATAGTCCCAGAGGTCTCTGAGGTTGTCCTCATTTCTTTTAATTCTTTTTTCTTTTTTCCTATCTGATTGATTTATTTCTACCATTCTATCTTCTACTTCACTAATCCTATCTTCTGCCTTGGTTTTTCTACTGTTGGTTCCCTCCAGAGTGTTTTTGATCTCATTTATTGCATTATTCATTACATATTGACTCTTTTTAAATTTCTTCTCAGTTCAGTTCAGTCACTCAGTCATGTCTGACTCTTTGCAACCCCGTGAATCACAGCACACCAGGCCTCCCTGTCCATCACCACTCCTTGTTAAACCTTTCTTGAATCTTCTCAATCCTTGTCTTNAAATCCTGCAGTTTCCCAGAGGGCCAATAGTTCCTGTAATAATGACTCTCATGATGTTTCCTAGATATGGTTAAGTCCCATATTTACAGACTTATAAGTAAAAGATTTTCTTCAGAGATTTTCTTCAACTTGCACCCTCAGTTCACCATGCCATGTGCCTCAGGCGAGGTAATGACTAGGCTGGCAGAGGAGGGAAGGGGACCTCCATGGTGGCCTTTCCTGGCTACAATATTATCTTCTCCTGGATGCACAGATTCAAAGTTGAATTTTTTATTCCGGAGTAAGTTGGGTTCATTAAAATACTGTATGATGTACCTTGAAACAAAATATTTACTTACCTAGCAAAGTGGTGAGGGTGTCTCTGCTGTTTACAGACCTCCACCTTTAGGCTGGGCTATGACCCTGACAGAGAAAAAGAGGAGAGAATATAGTTTTAGAATATAATAAGTGTGCAACTGCCTGAGTGTGATTTCCTGTGCTGGGCTTCAAGAATGCTATAAATTAGAACCTGTTCTTTCAGATGGAAATAATACTGGTTTCCTGGTTGTTGGTAGATGTTAAATGTGTTTTACTGTTGGGTCTGAGGAAGAAGTCTAACTCCTTGCTTTTGCATAGGAGAACAGTTTATAACTTTAGATTCTTTGAATAGATTTTAGTTTCTTTAATGTCTGGATTGTTTTTTGTTTTTACCTGCTGCTGCTGTTGCTGCTAAGTCACTTCAGTCATGTTTGACTCTGTGCGACCTCATAGATGGCAGCCCACTAGGCTCCCTCGTCCCTAGGATTCTCCAGGCAAGAACACTGGAGTGGGTTGCCATTTCTTTCTCCAATGCAGGAAAGTGAAAAGTGAAAGTCAAGTCGCTCAGTCATGTTCGACTCTTCATGACCCCGTGGACTGCAGCCTACCAGGCTCCTCTGTCCATGGGATTTTCCAGGCAAGAGTACTGGAGTGGTGTGCCATTGCCTTCTCCTAGAACTAGTCTTTCTTGAATCCTACTGCCTTGCACACATGTGATTATTATAAGCCGTCAAACTTCNCATGGACTGCAACCTACCAGGCTCCTCTGTCCATGGGATTTTCCAGGCAAGAGTACTGGAGTGGTGTGCCATTGCCTTCTCCTAGAACTAGTCTTTCTTGAATCCTACTGCCTTGCACACATGTGATTATTATAAGCCGTCAAACTTCTAAGGCCCAAAATGTAGGTCAGGTGCTTTTTAAAGGAATAAAATTATTTTTATTCAGTTTTAAAATACATTCATTTTTGCCTACACATTAGTCTTTGATCCTTAAGCTGATCTGAAGAAATGTTAAATAATAAAGTAGAGTTCTTCACAAAGATATGCATTGATAATCAGGGCAGATTGTGGAAGACTTAATAAAAATGGAAGATCCATTAGACTGCCACATTATCTCCACAGAGCTGCTACTCTGTTAAACTCAACTCCCTCCACTTTGACAGAGCTAGCAGCATTTTTCTAACCTCCCAAGGAAGGTGGTACAGTGATTAGGAAAGTGCATGGTCTTTCTGATCCAGACATGATTAGGCTTGTGTTCTAACTTTAAGACTTTTGCAATGTGGTTAAATTCTTGGAGACTCTGTTTCCATATCTCTAAAAATGGAATAATAATTCCAACAATATAGCACTGTGAGAATGAAAGGATGAAAGGAATTAGCAAATTTAAGATAAGCATAGCGAGTAATGAGTATCATAAGAATTCCTGGTGTTATCACTTGTTTTCCTTTTCTCTTTCTGCCCAATATCTAATCTTTACAAAGTTCTGTAATTTATTTTCTTGGAAATACTTCATATATACTTTCTTTATATTCTTATAGCTATGAGCTTATTAAATTCTGCTTGCATTACTACAAAAATCTCTTAGCTGATACCTGTCTCTTCTTTTCCCTTTTACAAATAATTTTTCCCTTACTATTGAAAAGTAATTCTGAAATTTTCTTAGAACACAGATATCCATGTGCCATATCCTTCTGTTAGAATGTATTGACCCTCTAATTTTTTTCCAAATTATATCTAGTCACCTTATTGACTTTCAGTACCTAGAGAGACACAGTGTGTTGACAGTGGGAAAAGCACAGATTTTGGATTCAAACCAAAGTAGATCCAAACCTTGGATAGAGGGTTTATATCTAGTAGATACTGAAAAGCTAAACTAAGCTTTGAGAGTATCAGTTTATTCAACTATAAACAATGTCTATGTGTGCAGTCAAGAATTGACTCAGCAGATCTACCCTGTCCAAACCCGACATGTTCCAAAGAAGGTTTACCCCTTGCCTGACTTCTTAGAAATAAGCTCTAAGCTCTTGGAATACCTGCCTGTGTTAAAATAGATAACTAGTGGGAAGTTGCTATATAAAACACAGGGAGCTCAATGTGGTACTCTGTGATAACCTAGAGGGTGGGATGGGGTGCGGATGGGGGGATATTCTAGAAGGAGGGGATATATGTGTACTTATGCTGATTCACGTTGTTGTATGGCAGAAACCAGTGCAATATATTGTAAAGCAATTACCCTCCAATTAAAAATAAATTTTTTAAAAAGTGCTTGTATTTACCTGGATCACACCAGGTAGCTTATGTTGACAGTATGGTTTTTGTGTCATTGAGTCTGAGTCTTAGAACTTTTGTAAGAATGAAATGAAATAGATCATATATAGCTTCTAGACAATGAGTTGACTGTTTTTTTCTCACAGTCTTCTTAAATCCCTCCCCATCTCTTTAGTCATATACCTGACAGCTTCCTTGCCTTTACCTTCTGTGACACTGAGGCTTTTCTCACTGACTGAACACACACTTGATACCTGTATGTCTTTGCCCTTGCTGTCCCAACTGCCTGGCCCACCTGCTTTTCCCTTTTGTCCAAACAAAGCCCATGTATCCCTTCTTCATACAGCTGAAGTTCTCCATCTTTGTGGCTCCTCCACTGATTACCCCAATCTGAGTGAATTTCTTTCATTTGTGGATTTTATTGCACTTTTAGCTGGTAACAAAAGCTTAGTGCCACCTTATGCACTTATATAATGGGCCTCTAAGTCAGTTCAGTCGGTCAGTCATGTCCAACTCCTTGTGACCCCACGGACTGCAGTACGCCAGATTTCCCTGTCCATCACCAACTCTGGAGCCTACTCAAACTCATGTCCATTGCACCGGTGATGCTATTCAACCATCTCATCCTCTGTCGTCCCCTTCTCCTCCCACCTTCAATCTTTCCCAGCATCATTGTCTTTTCAAATGAGTCAGTTCTTCACATCAGGTGGCCAAAATATTGGAGTTTCAGCTTCAGCACCAGTCCTTCCAATGAACACTCAGGACTGATTTCCTTTAGGATGAACTGGTTGGATCTCCTTGCAGTTCAAGGGACTCTCAAGAGTCTTCTCCAACACCACAGTTTAAAAGCATCAATTCTTTGGCACTTAGCTTTCTTTATAGTCCAACTCTCACATCTATACATGACTACTGGAAAAACCATAGCTTTGACTAGATGGGTGTTTGTTGGCAAAGTAATTTCTCTGCTTTTTAATATGCTGTCTAGGTTGGTCATAGCTTTTCTTCCAAGGAACAAACACCTTTTAATTTGATGGTTTCAGTCACCATCTGCAGTGATTTTGGAGCCCCCCAAAATAAAGTCTCTCACTGTTTCCCTTGTTTTCCCATCTATTTGCCATGAAGTGATAGGACTGGATGCCATGATCTTAGTTTTCTGAATGTTGAGTTTTAAGACAATTTTTTCACTCTCTACTTTCACTTTCAGCAAGAGGTGCTTTAGTTCTTCTTCACTTTCTGCCATAAGGGTGGTGTCATCTGCGTATCTGAGGTTAGTGATATTTCTTCCAGTAATCTTGATTCCAACTTGTGCTTCATCCAGCCTGGCATTTCTCATGATGTACTCTGCATATAAGTTAAATAAACAGGGTGACAATATACAGCCATGATGTACTCCTTTCCTGATTGGGCTTCTAAGTAGACTNGTGAATTTCTTTCATTTGTGGATTTTATTGCACTTTTAGCTGGTAACAAAAGCTTAGTGCCACCTTATGCACTTATATAATGGGCCTCTAAGTCAGTTCAGTCGGTCAGTCATGTCCAACTCCTTGTGACCCCACGGACTGCAGTACGCCAGATTTCCCTGTCCATCACCAACTCTGGAGCCTACTCAAACTCATGTCCATTGCACCGGTGATGCTATTCAACCATCTCATCCTCTGTCGTCCCCTTCTCCTCCCACCTTCAATCTTTCCCAGCATCATTGTCTTTTCAAATGAGTCAGTTCTTCACATCAGGTGGCCAAAATATTGGAGTTTCAGCTTCAGCACCAGTCCTTCCAATGAACACTCAGGACTGATTTCCTTTAGGATGAACTGGTTGGATCTCCTTGCAGTTCAAGGGACTCTCAAGAGTCTTCTCCAACACCACAGTTCAAAAGCATCAATTCTTTGGCACTTAGCTTTCTTTATAGTCCAACTCTCACATCTATACATGACTACTGGAAAAACCATAGCTTTGACTAGATGGGTCTTTGTTGGCAAAGTAATTTCTCTGCTTTTTAATATGCTGTCTAGGTTGGTCATAGCTTTTCTTCCAAGGAACAAACACCTTTTAATTTGATGGTTTCAGTCACCATCTGCAGTGATTTTGGAGCCCCCCAAAATAAAGTCTCTCACTGTTTCCCTTGTTTTCCCATCTATTTGCCATGAAGTGATAGGACTGGATGCCATGATCTTAGTTTTCTGAATGTTGAGTTTTAAGACAATTTTTTCACTCTCTACTTTCACTTTCAGCAAGAGGTGCTTTAGTTCTTCTTCACTTTCTGCCATAAGGGTGGTGTCATCTGCGTATCTGAGGTTAGTGATATTTCTTCCAGTAATCTTGATTCCAACTTGTGCTTCATCCAGCCTGGCATTTCTCATGATGTACTCTGCATATAAGTTAAATAAACAGGGTGACAATATACAGCCATGATGTACTCCTTTCCTGATTGGGCTTCTAAGTAGACTGTAGTAAACTTGAAGGATAGAATAATTTTCTTTGTCTCCTCGTTAGATGCTCAGTAAATGTTGTCTTTTTTTCAATTTTTAGTTTTATAAATGTTGTCTTATAATTTACTGAGAGCTCAATTTTGAGCTTACACACCCTCAGGAGTGAGTAACTTTAACTTAGGTTGAATGCCTGCTGTCTGTGTGTTTAAGGTTCCAGGTTCTTTTTCGTCATCTGCTGTCTGACTGCTCTTTCTGCTGTGGGCCCCCTGGTGGCTCAGATGTTTAAAAAAAAAAAATCCACCTGCAATGCCAGAAACACAGGTTTGACCCCTGAGTTGGGAAGATCCCCTGGAGGAGGAAATAGCAACCCACTCCAGTATTCTTGTCTGGAAAATTCCATGGACAGAGGAGCCTGGGAGGCTGTAGTCCAAGGTGTTACAAAGAGTCAGACACAACAGAGTGACTAAGCGCATTCACTATTTTTGTTGCGGGCCCGATAGGCATTGGCAGCAGCCAGGGCAACTCATCCGTGTCTGTGCCGCTCTCATGGCTCTAGAAGGCCCTGGGGTCTGCAAACGCATAGTCTGTGCAAGAGTGAGCCGCCCAAGTGAGGCCAGCTTGGCCACTTTGGCAAGCATATGCTGCCAATTTATTGAGAAATCTCATTACTTAGGGGATCAAGATGAAACTCCTGTTCCCCAGTAAGTGCCTTCTAACTGGGTTATGTTGAATCCTTTTCCACTGGGAAACAGTTCCTTTAATTAAAAGTTGGCTGCATATATTTATTGATTTTCAGAGATTAAAAAAAAATTGGGGGGGATGTGAACCATTTTTAAAGTCTTTATTGAATTTGTTACAATATTCCTTCTGATTTACATTTTGTTTTTTTGGCCAACAGGCATGTGAGATCTTAGCACTCTGACCTGGGATCAAACCCAGACCCCCCTGCCTTGAAAAGCAAAATCTTAACCACTGGACCACCAGGGAAATCCTTCAGTGATTTTTTAAAAAGTCATTTTAACACTTTGCCGTTTCAATGTCCCTGTCAGTGTAATTCAGAGCCCTCTTCCTCTCCCATCAGCACAGATCAGCTCTGTCTCTGCTCCTAGCTGCAGAAAGGGCTGGTCTCATTATGCTCTTGTCCCTCCTCAGCCTTTCATTGCTAGGGGCAGGGATAAGGAGGGACAAAAAGGGCAAACCCCTCTCACTTACCTGAGCAGGGTGGCAGACGTCCTCCTGGCTGGCAAGTACAGTTTTTCTGGCTACCACTGACTCGCTGTTGACCACATCCAGGAAGCATGTGTCCACAGGCTGACTCTCTCATGGTAGCCATCTATGGGTACACTGAAGTTTCCACCGGGCTTCTTGCTGCCCTGTTCCCTGATAAGGAAGCAGGGCTTTGTGAATGTGGAAACTGTGGGAGTTGAGACCAGTGACACGGGACTTTGTGCTCGGAAGCAGCCACCCATTTCTGGGAGTTTAATGCTTTGCAGTTGCCATCTTGAAATTCTTAATAATTCTACCTTTTATTTATGTTTTGTAGGGGAAGTGTGTTTTCTCCAACAGGAAAATGGAGCAGTGGGTGAGTGGCACGGAGCATCGGCTCTTGTGTGGTCCTCTCTTGGCAGCTCCTCCTTTCCTTTTGGCAAGGTCTCTATCACATGCTCTCTGTTCCCTACTAACAGGGCTCTGCTCTGCCTCCCTCTCCTGGTACCTGCCTGCCTACAGCTCCCACCTTCTGCCCAGGGCAGTGATGCCATGGTGGTGGGAGTGGGGGAAGACTCGAGTTCCACTATCTCCTGGATGCAGGCATGGGGAAAGTCAGAGCTGATGAGGAAGGAAAGCGCCTTAGTGCCTTTGGCAGGTGACTCCTTTAGGGCCTCTTGGCCTTTTCCCTTGCCCTTACCTCTCCTTCCAGGCATTCAGCATCCAGTGTGTCCCTGCACAGAAGTGACAGTCTTGCAGGCTGCTCATCCACTGTGGGTTGGAGCCAAGGAAGTATGCAAGAAGGGGAGATTGATACCCCTAGCCCTACATTTTCATTTTGCACCAAGCTACAAATTAGGTAATTAGTCCTGCAAGATATCTGGCTCTGTCTCTCCTGACCCAATAGACTTACCTCAGCCTCTACTAAATGAGACAACATCCACTACTGCTTGGGAGGACCTCTTGGGAGAAATCAAGCCAGATCAAGCCCACCTATTTTCTCTGGGGTGCCCATTGAACCCTGGGAAAACATGAGTAAGCTTGTTTTGTCAACTGATAGAAGTGCAGGTTGCTCCTCTATTTCATGTGTCAACTCCAGCATTTCTCCTTTCTTTTTCCTTCCTGCTTAGATTTACAAGCACTATACTTCTCATCTTGCAGTCTCTCCTTGTGTGGATGGGGTGGGGAGGAGTGGTAGAGCACCTCTCATTGATCTTAGAAGGAAGATGGTTTGTTGTCTCCAGGATCTGGCAGCCAACCAGCATCTCTCTGAAGCTAGATTATGGGGCACTATCTTGAGACTTGGCTGTAGTTTGGGAGAAAAGGAAAAATTCCTCTTGGCAACCCATTCACAAAGAATGCAAGATAGATACTGGGTGTTACCAAACTCTTCAGAAAACAAAACTTCATGACTCTTTGAAGGGAAACTCCCATATAAACTAATGGTAAAAATAATGAGTTTATGTTTATTGAATGCTTACAACATGCCAGGTATATGATGCACTCTATTTAAATACACCTATTAAGTTTGGGCCATAAAGAAAGCTAAGGGTCGAAGAACTGGTGCTTATGAACTGTACTGTTGGAGAAGACTCTTGAGAATCCCTTGGACTGCAAGGGGATCAAACCAGTCAATCCTAAAGGAAATAAGTCCTGAATATTTATTGGAAGGACTGATGCTGAAGCTGAACCTCCAGTACTTTAGCTACCTGATGAGAAGAACTGACTCCTTGGAAAAGACCCTGATACTGGAAAAGATTGAAGGCAGGAGGAGAAGGGAATGGTAGAGAATGAGATAACTGGATAGTATCACCGACTCAATGCAAATGAGTTTGGGTAAGCTCCAGGAGTTGGTGATGGACAGGGAAGCCTGACGTGGTGCAGTCCATGGGGTCGCAAAGAGTCACATGACTGAGTGACTGAACTGAACTGATTAGGTACTGCTGCTGCTGCTGCTGCTGCTAAGTCGCTTCAATTGTGTCTAACTCTGTGCGACCCCAGAGACGGCAGCCCACCAGGCTCCCCATCCCTGGGATTCTCTAGGCAAGAACCCTAGAGTGGGTTGCCATTTCCTTCTCCAATGCATGAAAGTGAAAAGTGAAAGTGAAGTCGCTCAGTCACGTCTGACCCTCAGTGACCCCATGGACTGCAGCCCACCATGCTCTTCCGCCCATGGGATTTTCCAGGCAAGAGTACTGGAGTGGGGTGCCATTGCCTTCTCTGCTGATTAGGTACATACACACACACGCACACACACACACAGAGATATATATACATGAAAGTGAAGTTCAAAGGAGTTAAGCCCTTTACTCAAAGTCACACACCTGGTGAGTGATAATAGCCAAGAATCACACCCAGACATTCCAGCTCTGAAGCCTGACATTTGACATGCACAGAGCTGCCAACCAGAGAGCATAAATACTTACGTTTAGCAACATCCACCTGGTCCATTGTCTTTCTTCCACGTGAGCACATTTCTAGGTGTGTCATCCACAACCAAAGACAATAGATTAAGGTCTTACTTTTCTGAGGGCAGGGCTGAAAATACCCTTCACACAGTATTTCTTTTAAGTCACCAAACCACATTTAGATTAAATGAATGCAAGCCCTACAGACTTTTTTTTTCCTTAACTATGGGATTGTGTCCATAGAAACTAAGTTTTAGAGAAAGCATTGGCTTTTTCTCTTTAAAAGAAAGAACTTTAGGAATTGCCTGAAGCAAACCTAGACATGAAAAGTATTAGGATAGTAGTAGTTTCTATAGGAGAAATATATCTAGAGTTTTCCTATGTCAAGTGCTTCATCTGTTAGGGTAGACATTTCTCTGGGGATATAGCCAGGGGTGAGTGGGCAATAGATCTTAAATTTTATTATATAGAGTGAAGTCAGAAAGAAAAACACCAATACGGTATACTAATGCATATATATGGAATTTAGAAAGATGGTAACGATGACCCTATATGCAAGACAGCAAAAGAGACACAGATGTAAAGAACAGTCTTTTGGATTCCATGGGAGAAGGCGAGGCTGGAATGATGTGAAAGAATAGCATTGAAACATGTATATTACCATATGTGAAATAGATCACCAGTCCAGGTTTGATTTATGAGACAAGGCGCTCAGGGCTGGTGCACTGGGATGACCCTGGGGGATGGGATGGG
>SJYW01035296.1:56999-85261 GCA_006410735.1 Raphicerus campestris | reverse complement strand
TTTGATTACTGGGTCAGGAAGGTCCTCTGGAAAAAGGATAGGCTACCCACTCCAGTATTCTTGGCCTTCCCTGGTGGTTCAGCTGGTGAAGAATCTGCCTGCAATGCGGGAAACCTGGGTTTGATCCCTGGGTTGGGAAGATCCCTTGGAAAAGGGATCCAGTATTCTGGCCTGGGGAATTCCATGGGTTGTATATCCATGGGGTCACAAATAGTTGGACACAACTGAGCAACTTCCACTTAAAAAATAATCACTTAAGTACAGCCTTCAATTAAGTTATTAAAACAGGTTAGCGACATAGTGGGTACCTGTTTATCAGTTCTACCTCACAAGACAAGAGAAAATACTATTCAACATCAAGAAAGAACTAATAGCCAGAATTAAAACTTAAAACTTGGAATAGTTTATCAAATGTAGCCCTTGGAACATTTGAGCCCCAGGATGTTAACACTCAAACGTCCTAACTCCTGGGAAACCCCTTTCTACAATTTATTTTGTTTTCTGTAGAACCAAGAGAAGGGGATAAATCCACATTTGTTGACAATAAAGGAAACTTGACATTTGTTGGGTGCTGGCTTTGTAATAATTAGATGCGTTACATATTTATATGGCTTCATCTTCACAAGTTGAAGGCAGGTAGTTGCCTATCATAGAGAAAGATAAGGCAGAGCTAGCAAGTGACAGAAGGAGGATTCATTGTCAGATGATTCTTGATCTAATGTCTGCATTCCTTTTACACTATTTCACCCACTGCTCTTACCAGTGGTCTTGATATTTTTGAACCCCTAAGTGGCAACTTGATTCTCTAGCGTCTTTAATAAGTGTTTCTAAATAAAGGAAGTGGACACATAATTTCTCGCCCAATGGTCTTTTACAGTTGACCTCTGGTTAGTGAGTTTCTAAGATTAAAAGAATTTGGAGACACACTCTCTACCTTCTTGCTTGTCTCTGGTACAGGAAGAGAACCTACAAAACACTGGAGCATCCTATCCTATAAATAGGATCAGATTCAAGACTACCATGAGAATCTATGTTCACCAGAGGCCCAAAGAATATATATAGTACATTACATTTCATTCGATTTCATCAATCTTCTGCAAACCCATCTAGCTCTCCAGGTGAGAAAGTGATATTTATTTTTCATTGTCTTGGTTAATTGTATTTCACAATGGCCCATCTACTGTAAAAGATACATTGATTAGTGGCAAAATTATATTAGAGATGTCTTATTATGTTAGAAATGCTATTATCTGTCTCAGTTCACTGTCACAGGACAGAGCACAGTAGCTTAAAATTGTCCTTCAGCCATGTGAGAACCTCAAGGGAAAGGAGATGAGGAGAGTGACATAAATGGGAGAGTGAATGACTGAATGTAACTGTAGGGTCTGGAATGCAGCTCAAAATAGGCTAAGCATTTCTAAAGATTTGGAACTGCAATCAAATCACTGGTTGTGTAATGCTTTTCTGGAAGTGGCAGTCTTACAAACGCCAATGAGAAAATTAAAGGTAATCCAATATTGCTAGTTGTCACTTAGTAAGTGAGCATGACTTGCCAAAGAAACAAATTTTCTCAATAAAATTAATTATTTAAGAATAGTTTTATATCTCTCCAAAGTTTGGAGAGATCAGCTGGTGGCTCAGCTGGTGAAGAATCCACCTGCAATGTGGGAAACCTGGGTTCAATCCCTGGGTCGGGAAGATCCCTTTGAAATTTGGAGAGATCTGTAGATAAATTTTTAGATAGGACAAAAAGAAAACTAAGATGAGTAGAACTCTTGCTGTGTCTGTGGTCAACTCTTCATGTAAAAAGAACACTTTCCAGCCATTTGACAAATCATTTCACTTATTGGGCATTTAAAGAAGAATAACATTCTGTATTGCCATGGGTTCCAGTAACAAAGGAACACATTAGCAAATTATGGCACCACTGACCTTTTGTTCCTAACTGCATGGTTAGGTTTTTGAAAATAAACAAGGAATGTTAGGATTGTTAGTGTTCTCTAGGAGCCTCTAGTCTTTTAAGAAATTCAAAAGTCACATGTGGGGTGGAGCGTTAAATATACTCTTTATTCAGTCTAAAGAGACAGTTCAGGGAACATAATCATCTTCAAATATTTGAAGAAGTTGCGGGTGGAAGACAGATTAGGATTTTTCCAGCTATATTGAGAAACAATTGACATGTATCGCTTTATAAATATAAGACATATAGCATGATGGTTTGATTTATATGTATTATGAAGTGATTACCTCAGTAGGTTCAGCTAGCATCCACCTTTTTAAAATTATTTGTTTTTATTTTATTGGAGTATAATTGCATTATACTGTTTTGTTAGTCTCTGTTGTAAATTGGAGTGAATCAGCTGTATGTATACATATCTTCTTCCTCTTGGACCTCCCTCCTGCCCCCACTGCCATCCCATCCCTCTAGGTCATCACAGAGCACCAAGCTGAACTCTGTGTTATGCAGCAGGAGGTGTATATATGGTAGTATACATTTATACATATATGTGTAATAAATGTATTACACATGGTAGTGTATATATGTCACTCCGAATCTTCCAATTCGTCCCACCTTCCCTTCCCTCCCTGTGTCCACATGTCCATTTGCTATGTCTACATTTCTATTCCTGCCCTGGAAACATCTTCTCATATAGAAAGAATAAAAAGAAGAGAATGAAAAAAGAAAAAAAGAAATTGTCTTTGTGATGAGAACTCATAGGATGTACTCTTTCGACAACAGTCGTATGTATCATAGAGCAATGTTAGCCATAGTCATCATGTTGTACATTACATCTCTAGTACTTATAGCTGGATATTTGTACCTTTTGACCACTTTTCTCCAATTTCTCCTTCCCCAACCCTCTGCCTCTAGAAACTGCAGGTCTGATCTCTTTTTTTCTATGAATTTGTGGGGTTTTAAAAAATTATCATTCTGTATATAAGTGAGATCATACAGCAGCTTTCCCAGTCTGTGTTTTTTCACTTAGCACAGTGCCTTTATGGTCCATCCATTTTGTCAGAAATGGTAAGATTTCCTTGTTTCTTTTTTAAGGGCTAAATAATATTTCATTGTATTACATATACCACAACTTCTTTATCTGTTTATCCATCAGTNCTGCAGGTCTGATCTCTTTTTTTCTATGAATTTGTGGGGTTTTAAAAAATTATCATTCTGTATATACGTGAGATCATACAGCAGCTTTCCCAGTCTGTGTTTTTTCACTTAGCACAGTGCCTTTATGATCCATCCATTTTGTCAGAAATGGTAAGATTTCCTTGTTTCTTTTTTAATGGCTAAATAAATATTTCATTGTATTACATATACCACAACTTCTTTATCTATTTATCCATCAGTGAATACTTAGAGTGTTTCTATGTCTTAGCTATTATAAATAATGCTGCTATACATGGTGGTACAGGTATCATTTCAAATTATTATTTTAATTTCCTTTGGATATATACTCAGAAGTGGAATTGCTGAATCATATGGTAGTTGTAATTTTTAATTTTTGTGAGTCCTCCATACTATTTTCTATAGTGGCTGTACTAACTTACATCTCCACTAACAGTACATAAGAGTTTGTTTATTCTCTGCATCCACAGCTGCATTTGTTATCTCTTGTCTTTTTGATGATGGATAACAGATTAGGTAATATTAATGCAGTGATGGAATTCCAGTGGAGCTATTTCAAATCCTGAAAGATGATGCTGTGAAAGTGCTGCACTCAATATGCCAGCAAATTTGGAAAACTCAGCAGTGGCCACAGGACTNTGAAACTCCAATACTTTGGCCACCTCATGTGAAGAGTTGACTCATGGGAAAAGACCTTGTTGCTGGGAGGGATTGGGGGCAGGAGGAGAAGGGGATGACAGAGGATGAGATGGCTGGATGGTATCACTGACTCAATGGACATGAGTTTGGGTAAACTCCCAGAGTTCATGATGGACAGGGAGGCCTGGTGTGCTGCAGTTCATGGGGTTGCAAAGAGTCTGACACGACTGAGCGACTGAACTGAACTGAATCAAAAAATTGGTCTAGAAAATTATCTGCCACATGATTTATTTCATGCCCACTGTCTGGGCTTCCTAGATTTTCTCTATACTCATCTCTTGTAATTTATCATGTTTCATGGATCTGAAAATGCCTGATTGTATGCCGATGTATTATGCTATTTTTAAGGCCACGACCAATGTTTTACTCATTTATGTTAATAATGGTTCCCTGAATTGAAAGCGCTGACTGCCTGGGAAAACACTGATTTACATATACTTTATATAGATCTTAAGAGATGTGACTCCGCCCCTCTGTTCCCATCTCAGCGTCCTCTCTTCTACCTCTTGCTTTGTCTCTTCTTGTTTTTGTTGTTCAGTTGCCCGGTCCTGTCTGATTCTTTGCAACCCCATGGACTGCAGCACGCCAGGCCTCCCTGTCCCTCACCAACTCCCAGAGTTTGCCGAAGTTCAGGTCCATTGCATCGGTGATGCCATCCAGCTATCTCATCTTCTGATGCCCTCTTCTCCTTGTGCCCTCAATCCTTCCCAGCATCAGGGACTTTTCCAGTGAGTCAGCTGTTCGCATCAGGTTACCAAAATACTGGAGCATCAGCATCTGTCCTTCTGCTTTTTCTCTTAATTTGTGCCTAATACTAATGTCGTCATGTTGCTCAGAGCCCTCTAATTAGCATTTCTCCTGGTCTGTTCTTGTTGCCATGGTCCTGTGTACCACACATTCCCTACCTTTTTCTTCATCATAACTAAGGCAGATATGACTGAGGCATGGCCAGGGTATGCAGAGAACAATAGAAGAAGAGACAGATCAAAAATAGACGATGACCATGGGACCCTGAGCACGACAGGCAAAAGGAGTCCATAAGTGAGAAGTCTCCCCTGGGTCCAAAAATAAAGCTTTAAAGGGAATGTAGTAGTAGAATACCTTGTGCCCTTGGTTCAGGCAAATGTTGGACCATATTCTAGGCTGATGTGTATGACCAATAGATGATAGAATCTCCTCTCTGAGAAAATGTCAGCTTATCTTTTGATTTAGAAACTTTAAGAAGGTGCTTAATTAGGTCCTACATAGGTCATTTAGTTGAACAGAACTTAAAATTCCCACTGGCCCATATAGAGAAGCTATGTCATATTGGAAGCTTATGTTCTAAAGTCACAATATAGGACAAAAACTTAGTTTGGGTAACACTAACCTCAGCAATTCCTTTGGAAGTATTAGGATTGGGGGTTAATTATGTCAAAGTGAATCAGGTTAATTTCTCATTAGTTGAGTACAAGATAAAGCATTTTTTTTCACTGAGAGGGCATGTTATAGGAAATACTTTTGTACATCTCCAGGCACTAGTCTTTTGTTTAGCAGGTTGATACAGTCATGTTATGAGTGGCTCATGGAAATGCATTGAGAGAGGGAGCTGCATCTTCCATCTCATAATCAATGTAGATATTAACTGATGGAGTAGAATGGGGGGAAGGATTGCCTACACTATTGAAATTGTCTGTTCTCTCTATCTCTCTCCTTCCCTTTGCCTCTCATTCCCTCTTTCTACTTTGTTTTGTCTTGAGGGGATTCAGGAACATCCTTCTAAAAGAAATTCTTCTCAAACACGACTTGTCTATATAGGGCTTTCATCCCTGGCCGAGGCCACACAGGTGCCTTTTTAAGGAGGCTCCTATCCAGGAACTATTGTGATGATATCAATTGTAAGATTGGCCAAGGGAGAGAGATAAAAGTCTAGAACAGAACTTTATATAAGATAGGTGACTTGTATAAGACAACATGACTGTTTCAAGAAAACTGTATGACACTAGGTCTTTCAAGGAGAGGAGATTTAGTGCAGGAAATTTGTTCTGCACAAGTTGGAAGGATGAGAGAGCAAAAAGGGAGGCTAAGAAAGTAACCTAGATATTAGGGCCTTCAGGGATAATCTGTCCACCTAGAGCTGTGGGAAGATAAAAGGAGAGGAGGTGTTCCAGAGCTGGTCAAGAGTCAGTCAGGGAGTCAGATCTGGAAGATGAGGTTCAGGGATCCTTAGCATTTCTTTGTGGGTGGGAAGTCATGATAAGTCAAATGAGCTTTACAAAATTGTTTTTCGATATGAAATTTTAGGGGAAAACCCCCTGTCATTAAAAGGGAAATTCAATTTGAAACATTGTATAAAAATATCTGCAATTTTATATTCAATATTCACAAAGTTTAAATTTTCTACTGCTTTTGATTTCTTATTCCATACATTGCCTTCATAAGGACCTGTTTTAGAAAATGCTAAAATCATTAAAAAAAAATTCTCAGTGTGATGTCATGTTGAAAACAAGTAGGAAGGTTCTTTTACCAGTACAACTGTTTTTAATCAAGTAAATTAGGCCTTAGTTTTAGACGAGGTGTGACTCATATGCCTTTAATTCCATGGAGAGACTCAAAATGAAAAGCTGTCATTCAGATTAAAGTTCAGCCTTACAACCCAACGGATTTTAGTGGATGACAATAGATAAATAAGTATAATTTTAGATATGATTTTACAGAATGCTTGTCTTTTAAGTCATAAAATTTAGAGTCACAAAAATGAGTTCTTCACTCTTTATAGGACTCTTGAGAGTCCCTTGGACTGCAAGGAGATCCAACCAGTCCATTCTAAAGGAGACCAGTCCTGGGTGTTCATTGGAAGGACTGATGCTAAAGTTGAAACTCCAATACTTTGGCCACCTCATGTGAAGAGCTGACTCACTGGAAAAAACTCTGATGCTGGGAGGGATTGGAGGAAGGAGGAGAAAGGGACAACAGAGGATGAGATGGCTGGATGGCATCACCAACATGATGCACGTGAGTCTGAGTGAACTCTGGGAGTTGGTGATGGACAGGGGGGCCTGGCATGCTGCGATTCATGGGGTTGCAAAGAGTCAGACACAACTGAGTGACTGAACTGGACTGAACTGTCATAGACTGAATGTTGTCTCCTGTGAGAATTTGTATGTTGAGACTTAATCCCCAATATGATGGTATTTGGACATGGGACCTTTAGGATGCAGTTCATGAGAATGGGACCCTCATGAGTGAGATTAATTTTCTTTTAAAAGAGACCCCAGAGAAATTCCTTGCCCCTTCCACCATGTGAGGAAGAGGACAGCAATTTGTGAACCAGAAAGCAGGCTCTCACTAGACACCCAGACGTGAATCTGAAGGTGCCTTGATCCATAATTATGAGAAAGAATTTTCTCTTGTTTATAAGCCAAGCAGTCCATGGTAGTTTGTTGCAGCAGCCCAAGTGGCACCTTAAAGAAAAATTTCTCTTCTGTATTTGAAAAATAGTCATTTTCCAGATACTCACATGATCTGTACCTTTTAACCATATTTCCAGACCAAGTCACAGGAGAGAAAGTACTGCTTTCCAATCATGTCCAGGGGTCAACAGAATCTTCAGGTGTTGGCGTTGTGCTCAGTAGCTTAGTCGTGCTGGACTCTGCAACACTATGCACTATAGCCCCCAGACTCCTCTGTCCATGAGATTATCCAGGCAAGAGTACTGGAGTGGGTTTCTATTTCCTCCTCCAGGAGAACTTCCCAACCCAGGAATCAAACCTACATCTCCTGTCTTCTGCATTGGCAGGTGGATTCTTCCCCACTGAGCCACCTGGGAAGCCCCCTTGCCAGATCTAGCTGACGAAAGATCTAGCATGGAAAGATGTTTTTGCCTTTACATGGGCTACCTATTCTTCATCTCCATTGCACCTTAAACATAGCCCAATGAAACATTTTAAATGTCTGTAAATCTGTGTATTTTTTGGCCTGATGTTTGTTCTAAGCAGATTAACAAGACATATATATGATGTTGCCNTCCTGTCTTCTGCATTGGCAGGTGGATTCTTCCCCATTGAGCCACCTGGGAAGCCCCCTTGCCAGATCTAGCTGACAAAAGATCTAGCATGGAAAGATGTTTTTACCTTTACATGGGCTACCTATTCTTCATCTCCATTGCACCTTAAACATAGCCCAATGAAACATTTTAAATGTCTATAAGTCTGTGTATTTTTTGGCCTGATGTTTGTTCTAAGCAGATTAACGAGACATATATATGATGTTGCCTTTGTGTTTCTTATAAATAATGTTTGATTTTACCTCTATTTTCTGAGATAGTATATTTCAGGGGTATTTTAGGTAAATTCCAAGCATGAAAGTTAATTGGAGATCATAATATGTTTAAATATGTCTTATGCTTTACTTTTGCTATTTTTAAAATGATGCTAACAGAAAATTTAAAGCTGCTTGTGGTCAAATCTGTTTGTCTTTATTTTATGGGTTTTCCCATTTTAATTTTAGAGTTAAAAGGGTCTCCTCACTCAAGAATTTTGGTAAGGGCTCAAATGTATTCTCTCCCACTATTTTACTCTTCAGTTTTTCCAAATTTAATATGGGAGTATGAAATGAAATGAGAAACTAAATTTCTTTTTCTGAATTATTAAATTGTATCAGCACCATTTATTAGAATGATGGTTCTCTTTATTGATTTGTCAGAACTTCCTTATCATATAAAACTCATATGAAATCTGAAATAGAGTCTATTTATGGAAAGTCTATTTCATCAGTTTTTTTGTTTATGTCTGGGCCAATGGCCTTGAAATATGTGTCAATATATGGGGGGGCTGGCATTCCTTCCCTTTAAAGATCTTATCTATGCTTGCCCAAAAACTCATTAGAGGAACTTTCATTTAATCTTTGTTAGCTGTTAAATTATAAAAAAGAAATGGAATGATTCTTGGACTAGAAATAGGAAAAACTGAAATTCCATGTTCTTCCCTGCCCTCACTTTTCCACTTTCCTCCCTTCCCTAGGAGTAACCACTGTCAACACTTTGGTGAGCTCAGATCGACTCTCAAACAGTTGGTAAGACTCAAAAATATCATCAGTGGTTTTTTGTTGTTGAAGTTGTGTTAAAGTTATACATTAAGAAAAATTATCATCCCATATTGTCTTCCTATTGAAAAATATGTTCACTTAGTTAAATCTTATTTTACATAGCTCATTAAAGCATCATAGTTTTATTTATATAGATTGCAACATTTTGTATTATTTCCAGATAGTAAATATTGTGAAGGGATTATTTTTCTAATCTATTGTCTTTCTAATAACCAATGGTAAAAGCAAATGCTCTTTGTTCTTTTCTAGTCATCTTATTAATGTTAATAGCTTTGCAATGGATTGTTTGGGGTTTTTATGCTACATAATCAGATCATGGGCAAATTGTGATAATTTCACATCCTCTATGTTTGTATTTTATTTCTGGTTCCTGTTTTATTGCTTTTTGAAAACTTACAGGAAGACAGAAAACAGTAGTTGGTAATAACAGAAATTCTTATTGGTCCTGATGAGGAGCAGATCATCTCTGACTGTGATGTTTAGTCTCTGCAGCCTCCTTGCTGGCTTCCCATCCTGCTGTGAGCTTCCTAGAGGTGTAACCTTACGCAAGTTCCTTCTCCTCTCAGTGCCTCACTGTGTTCGTCTCTGCTGCCTCTGCTGCTGCTGCTGCTGCTAAGTCGCTTCAGTCGTGTCTGACTCTGTGCGATCCCATAGATGGCAGCCCACCAGGCTCTGCTGTCCCTGGGATTCTCCAGGCAAGAACACTGGAGTGGGTTGCCATTTCCTTCTCCAATGCATGAAAGTGAAAAGTAAAAGTGAAGTCACTGAGTCGTGTCCAACTCTCAGCGACCCCATAGACTGCAGCCTACCAGGCTCCTCCATCCATGGGATTTTCCAGGCAAGAGTACTGGAGTAGGGTGCCATTGCCTTCTCTGGTTCGTCTCTAAGACAAGGGTAATAACAGTTTCCACTTTATACAATTTTCCTGAGGATTAAATAAAATATTTTATAAGCATTTAGAAGAATTTTGACACTATATTAAGCATTGATTCCACCAATAAAGCATTGTGCTTTACTTCCTCAGCAACTTTTAGCCATTCAATACGTACTAATAATTCAGAGCTAGGGCAATGTGCTAGTTGAAAAACATTCCACAGCTGAAGTGTAGAACTTCGGTGTTTTCTTTTTTGCCCCTCTCTATTTTCAGCCTGAAGTATGTTAAATTTGCTCAAGATTTTCTATTCCAACATTTCCCAAAGAATACTGTTTATTTTGGAGACTGTAAATTAGGACCATTAGATTTAGGCTGCTGCAAATGAAGTGGGGCTTTTTATTAATAATAGTTCCAGCTGCTGTAAAACCCTGCTGCCTGTGCTAATGCCACTACCTTTTAACCATTCATTCAAAACTAAAACTGCTCTTTATGTTTTTAAAGGAATTATTAAGTTTAAGGTGGTCCTCATGGTCAATTTCTGCCGTTTAACTGGCTCTGCCTGGTCGATAAATTTATGATGTGTATATCCCGGGGACCCAGGAAGACATGACAGCCGAAATGTATCAGTCTCTGGTTTCACAGGTATTCCCTTTTCCCCCCAGATACTCTCTTTCCCTAGGGCAGGGGTCCCCAGCTCCTGGGCCACAGGCTGGACCCACTTAGGAACCCAGCCGCACAGCAGGTGAGCAGCAGGTGGCCCGCGAAGCTCCATCTGTATTTACAACCACTCCCATCCTTGTTACGCCCGTGCCCCGTCTTCTATCAGATCAGAGGCAGCATCGGATTTTCAGAGGAACGCGAACCCTACTATGAATTGCACATGCGCGGTATCTAAGCCGCCCACTCCTAATTAGACTCTAATGCGTGATGATCTGAGGTGGGGCTGAAGGCTAGGGCTAGGCCTGGGGAACGGTTGAAATACAGATTATCATTAGCAGAGACGTTTGACTACACAGAGACCATAATAAATCAATTGCTTGCAGACTCNATGCGTGATGATCTGAGGTGGGGCTGAAGGCTAGGGCTAGGCCTGGGGAACGGTTGAAATACAGATTATCATTAGCAGAGACGTTTGACTACACAGAGACCATAATAAATCAATTGCTTGCAGACTCATATCTAAAGCATATCCGTGACAGTGATGATGAGTTGTATAATTATTCATTATGTATAAGAATGTAATAATAATAGGAATAAAGTGGACAATAAATATAATGCACTTGAATCATCCTGAAACCATCCTCACCCCTGATCTATGGAAAAAATGTTTTCCATGAAACCGGTCCCTGGTGCCAAAAGGTTGGGGATGAGCAACTTTATGGCATTTTCCTCTTATAGGGGATCTTCNAAAGACAAACTTTCAAGTGTGGAAATGCTAATTATTTTATATTAATATAATTATTAATTTTTCTGATATTACTATCAGATTTATTCTCAGATTTCCCTTTCTGAATTTGCTAAGTTGGAATATAAGAAAATTGGAATACATACCTTATAATACTTTATTTTATGATAAGAGATATATATTATTTATAATAAAAAAGAAAAATGGCATTTAATTTTTACCTATAATATATATTTTTGATACTGACATTCTGTAGACCACATATACATTTTCACTCATCATAATTTAATGCACCAAAAATAGTTAGGGCAATATTCTGAAAATGCCTATGTGTACAATAGGATCTCATGATTTATGTTATTCAACTCATTTAAAGCCCTCTTGGGGACTTCAAGGAAATAACTCTTTTTATGAAGAGTTCTTAAATTTTTGCTCAAATTGTCAGAGGTCAAATTGTAATCAAGAAACATTCTGTTATTTACTCTCCATGTGCTGTTCATGATGTCAAGTGTTGCTAATGAGTGGCACTGAAAGAACCACTGGGAGAGAGGGCAGGGATACAGCCATTGCTTCTGCATCGCCAGGATTAACACCAGGTGGCCCCTACCCTGAGCTTAAATCAGCCTCCAGTATGAAAATCCATAAGGGCCCAATTGACATGACTTTAAAGGAATCAAATCTCTGATATTTGGGATTAAGGATGAGGCTCAGTTTCTCTCTAGGTGGCTTCTAATTATGGTAGAGTCAAACTCTGAAGCTATTATTTAAAGCTCTGAGTATCCAATTATACTACAAAAATACAGGTTTTAGAGTCTGAAAAACATAAAATTTAACCTAATTTGTTACTTTATTGTGAGTAACAGAATGAAAGTTGTATTTCTGAATTGTCAATGGTTGTTCATTCTAGGAACTATAATAAGTTTGGAATGGTACTGCATGTTAGTAAGAGTACGTTGTTGTGTGTTTTTTTTTTTCTCTTCAAAACCACACCCAGGAATCCCCTGGTGGTACAGTGGTTAAGACTCTGTGCTTCCACTGCAAGGGCCATGGGTTCCATTCCTGGTCAAAGAACTAAGATCCTGCAGGCCACGTGGTGTTGTCAGAAAAAAGCAATAAAAATACCTTCTTCTTGTAAAACGAAAACAAAAACCACCCTTCCCTCAATTATGGTGTGAGACTTATTTGCAGATGATGAAAGTTCTGTGTGTAGGACAAGTATTTAATTAAAGAATTTCACTAATTTTCTTCACAGTTATTTTTACACTTTAAAGACACATGTCCAAAAATTAACCCATTAAGCACTTAATATGTACTTAAAGATGACTTTCTCATTGTCAATATTTTCAAATGTCTGAAAGAAATGCTGCTAGTTTCTCCTTACCAGTAAACGTTTATCAGTTGCATTTCCCATACACACATGGGGCTTCCTGGTAGCTCAGATGGTAAAGAATCTGCCTGCAAGAGACCTGGGTTCAATCCCTGGGTAGGGAAGATCCCCTGGAGAAGGGAATGGCTACCCACTCCAGTCCAATATTCATCTTTGGAGAATTCCATGGATAGAGGGGCTTGACAGGCTGCAGTCTATGGGGTGACAAAGAGTTGAACACGACTGAACGACTAACACTTTCACTTTTCATAACAACATAGATACATTAATATTGTATACTTGAAGGATGTTCCCTCAGATAACTGCCCAATAAAATAAACTGATGGAACACATTTATCCTTGACTGCAGCCCTTCATTTGTTACATTCAGGTCCTCTTTAGTCAAGAAAGGGAAATCTTCCCTTCCCAGCATATGCTTTTGCCTTACTACCTATTGTTCTCTTTCTTCTGAAATAGACAATCAGGACTCTTCCAATTGGGGATACTGTTTTGGGAGATATAAATACCATTTCTGGCTGTATATCATTAAGAAAGTTTGGCAGCTTGGTAAGTTAAACTTCTCAGCCTAAACCACAGAGAATAAGACCATGAACTTGCCTAGTGGAGAGCTAGCACCCAGATCTTCTGGTGTCTCCTCAGCCCTTGTTCTACCATCTCATCTCTTGATGCATTTGAAAGGAGAGAACACAGCTGGGGGGTTAATTTGTACCTTAGTTGAGGGATGTTCCTAGAAATGAGATTCAAATAGAAATTTTTCACTTGGAGATACATGTCAACATTTTGAAATATAAGAACTATGAGGTTATTATTTTGGAATTGGGTTTAGGAAAAATGTGAGCTGTTTGTGCCAACCCAAAAGGCTTTAGTTTTGAGCTGCAAAAGAAAAGTTGTTAAAAGGGCTGACAATGTTACAGAGGGCAGGGGCACTGAGGTGCTGCTGTGACTCAAATAATAATGAAGAATGAAGAAATTATTTGATGATTCATACTGGTCATTGCTCTTTAGGAGACATATTTGTTATTTTTTAAAAAGCAGAATTCTAAAACCTAGGTGCTAATCTCTATAAGACATTTGCAAACTATTTTTTAATGCATATAAATTCAGAGAGTAAAACACCAGGGAATTTGCAAAGGTAAGAGAATGAAGAGGAGTGAGGTTAATGGTTTCAAGCTCTGACAGTACCATTCAATGCTCAGTTTCTTATCTGCAAAGTTAAAAAAAAAATATGCTATCAAAATAACTATCGCTACCTCTAAGGGATGCAAAGTATTTATTGATGTATCCTCAAATCATTGCAGGGTCTCTAAGAAGGAAAAGGAGCCATACAAAATAGCTCAAAAAACCCCACTGAGTTCCATTAATGGAGAATGCAGTAACAACAGCCAAGTAGTATCGTAATGTATCTTTGTCTAGAAATGAAAGACCTGCATCCAGAGGAAAGCAAATGCTCTCTTTAAATTGGAAAGCTTTGGCTAGACAGAAGTTAAAATGTAGTGGCCAATGTGTGTGGCCAGAGTGTCTGCTGACACTCTCCAATGAATCAGCAGAGCTATATTTAAATTTTAGGACTTTGTATGCCAGATATGAAACCAATACATTCTGGTTAGTGAAAAGTAAACAGGAAAGAGCTATGCAGTTTTGAAAACCCCCACCCCCTCCCGCTCAGAATACTATGATAAAAGCAAGAGGTAGCATACTCTTGATTTCATTTAGTCCATACAACAACCCTGCAAAGTAAGTATGATCAGCACCATTGTACAGCCAGGTTTGAAATGGAGGCTTTATGTCATTTGAAGTTGTTTGCCTCAAGTCAAGCACTTAACAATGAAGGAAGGCAGACTAGATGCACAGCAGTTTTCTTTCTATTTCCTTGCCCTCATCCTGCCCAACCCTGTCTCTCCTCTACTATGAAACTGTTAGATGGGGGAGAGATCAGAAGGAAGGTCCAAGTTATTTCTAATTAATCATGAGAGGACATTCAGTATCCTGAGTCACTTTTTAGAAGACTCACAGCTATGAATCTGGATTTCCCAAACAGGATGTAATGATGGTGTTAATATCCAGGATAGCACAGGGCACCTTAGAACACTGGTCTAAACATGCTTACTATGTTCTAGAGATTAGGCTCCATAGTCCCTTGGGCAATCTGTCTTTTCTGCCCTTCTAAGAAAATCAGGTATCTGTCATACAAATCTGACTTTAAAGCAACTTTGCAGTGAGAGCAAAAAGATATCATCGGCCAGCTGACATTTTCTCTAACCTTCAATATCCTGGTAATCATGCCTTTCACATCCAATAAAATGTGAGGAACCAAAGGAGGAAGTTGCCAGTTTTAAAGTAATGTTTCTGAAACTGAGGTGATTTATAGCTTCTAACAGAACTTTCCCCTTTTCACTCTGCAACAGGCACCCCATGATCAATAAGCCTCAAGCTCTCACATCTCTCCAAGGCACCATCCCATCTCCATGCCACAGTTTGAGCCTGCATTCTCTGATATACAAATTGATTTTACTGGACACAAAAATAATTTCTGTAAATTCTCTTCCAATTCCTTTCAAACCCTAAGGCTGATGACGAACTTACTTTGTTCAGAAATAATGCCCCAACATTATATGACTTCTAAACCAATCAAGCCTTAGTTATGTCAGAAATAAAAAGAAAGGAAACCTACAGAAAAATATAAACGTGGTTATGATTATTCCTTTAGAAATATGGCTTCTGTTATTTCTGGGAATTAGGTATGCAGATTTTAGTGTTGCATGTTTTTATTAACATTCTGTATAAAACAATTCATTGCTTTTGCTTGTAGCAATGTGAAAAATGCAAGGAGAAACACAGTCTTGTATTCAACAGATTGATTAATCATATCTTATATAAGTTCACTTGTCTGATAATTCTAGCTGGATTCAGTCAATGGGCTGAAAAGTCCATTACACGAGTCAGACTGTGTGAACACAGGGGGCTCAGGTTGAAACAGGAATGAATTTGATGGACTTGGAAGATTTAGGCGAGTCTTTCCATGTTCCCATACTGTTGGTGGGGCTTCGGTTGTTAGTGAAGGAAGTCTGTCTTCGGCTCATACTGTCAGAATCTTCTCTGGTGAACGTTCGTTTCACGTTTTGGCAGCATGGGAAGCTTTGGGCACAGTCTTGCAAGAGATGGCCACTAAAAAACATGTATATCCAGGGATTGCAGCAACTATTCAAGGAAGCCAGTAATGCAGGGATGGCGGTGGCTGCGTTTTCTGACTCTGTATGGAAAATATAAGGAGAGAGCATTTAACTAATCAAATGCAAGTAAAAGCACTGGATAAACTCATTCTTTTATTGGTTCACAAAAGTGGGAAAATGTTTTGGGTCAATATAGAAAGAAAAGTATTTTGTTTATCAATCAGGGAAATAGTTGGTGAATGGAAATTGCTTTGTTGTAAAATATTTTCATGAGCAAGATGCCTTGAAATTAATTCAGATATTTTAAACCACTATTAAAATATTTAAGTAGAACGAGGGAGACTTTCAAGAGGCTAAGAATACTGAAGCATTTATTAATAAAACTTTGAATCATTTGTGTTAGCACTAGCATATGCTAATAGAGACAGCACTTACAGAATGGCTGCCATTTCAGTGAAATCTCGAGTCTATAGCCACATATACCAAACTGTATGCATCCTGATAACTTAGGCAAAAGTATGACACTATGGACCATGTTTAGTCATTTAATTTTTTTTAAATATTAAACACATTCTTGTAGTAAGAACTATTTACAGAAGGGGATAGTTGAACTAGGTCCCTGAAAGATGCAGTGTTTAGTTGTTTTCTTTGGCTAATTAGAAACTTTTTAATTTTAAAAGAAAACTCTCTTTGATTCTGGTTTGAATAACTAAATTATATTATGGAGAATGGATGAATTAAGAAATTCCAACAGTCTTTTGAACCATTTTTTTGTGTGTATTGCATTGTCAAACCACATAAATATAAACTTTCACAGTAGAACTAGGCACTGAGAATATACCTTTTCTAAAGATAAGAATAATTGGCAAGCATTGACATTTCCTTATTAAATATAAATTTGGGTCTTCTCACTCTTGTTATGCCAGAATAAATTGTGACCAAGATTCTATTCAAAAAGAATGGAAATCATCAAGATATCTATGCATAGTGAAAAAAATTAAAACATTATGTTAAGAAATGGAATACTAGCTAAATGCCAAATTGAAATGACTTAAGAATCTTCCTTCAAGGAGTTTAATCTTCATACCCCCAAGACCAAGCATAAGATATGCACAATAATATTTGTTGACTGGATGAGGAATAAATAAAACTTTAAAAAAATTTAAAATCTTTCTTCAGAAAAATATGTCTGTTTTACCCTTACTTTAGGGCATTGCTACAAAAATTTTACAGTGTGTTACTTCTCACAAGCTAGCAAAAAGCAGTCGTGACAGTATAAATATTTCCCTGAATCCAGCAGACTTGAAAGTAGGGTATTAACACTGTCTTTAGTGCTTTGACAGAGGGTAAAATTTTCTGTTTTGTAACTGCGTGGCTGACAGGAGGGCATAGTTTCTGGATTTGTGGTCTTAGGAGCTGGTTACAGTATCTTTTAACCATTCCACTCAAGTGTGATTCTCATTCACTAAGTTAAGAACTATGGCCCTAGAGGATGTTATCAAAAGACTCTCTCTCTCTCTNAGGGAGACTTTCAAGAGGCTAAGAATACTGAAGCATTTATTAATAAAACTTTGAATCATTTGTGTTAGCACTAGCATATGCTAATAGAGACAGCACTTACAGAATGGCTGCCATTTCAGTGAAATCTCGAGTCTATAGCCACATATACCAAACTGTATGCATCCTGATAACTTAGGCAAAAGTATGACACTATGGACCATGTTTAGTCATTTAATTTTTTTTAAATATTAAACACATTCTTGTAGTAAGAACTATTTACAGAAGGGGATAGTTGAACTAGGTCCCTGAAAGATGCAGTGTTTAGTTGTTTTCTTTGGCTAATTAGAAACTTTTTAATTTTAAAAGAAAACTCTCTTTGATTCTGGTTTGAATAACTAAATTATATTATGGAGAATGGATGAATTAAGAAATTCCAACAGTCTTTTGAACCATTTTTTTGTGTGTATTGCATTGTCAAACCACATAAATATAAACTTTCACAGTAGAACTAGGCACTGAGAATATACCTTTTCTAAAGATAAGAATAATTGGCAAGCATTGACATTTCCTTATTAAATATAAATTTGGGTCTTCTCACTCTTGTTATGCCAGAATAAATTGTGACCAAGATTCTATTCAAAAAGAATGGAAATCATCAAGATATCTATGCATAGTGAAAAAAATTAAAACATTATGTTAAGAAATGGAATACTAGCTAAATGCCAAATTGAAATGACTTAAGAATCTTCCTTCAAGGAGTTTAATCTTCATACCCCCAAGACCAAGCATAAGATATGCACAATAATATTTGTTGACTGGATGAGGAATAAATAAAACTTTAAAAAAATTTAAAATCTTTCTTCAGAAAAATATGTCTGTTTTACCCTTACTTTAGGGCATTGCTACAAAAATTTTACAGTGTGTTACTTCTCACAAGCTAGCAAAAAGCAGTCGTGACAGTATAAATATTTCCCTGAATCCAGCAGACTTGAAAGTAGGGTATTAACACTGTCTTTAGTGCTTTGACAGAGGGTAAAATTTTCTGTTTTGTAACTGCGTGGCTGACAGGAGGGCATAGTTTCTGGATTTGTGGTCTTAGGAGCTGGTTACAGTATCTTTTAACCATTCCACTCAAGTGTGATTCTCATTCACTAAGTTAAGAACTATGGCCCTAGAGGATGTTATCAAAAGACTCTCTCTCTCTCTCCCCACTTCGCTCTCCCTCGCCAACTCCCTCTATCCCCAATACAGAGCCCCCATTCCTTCACCTTCCTCCGCGGTCCTGACACCTACCGAGCCAGGAGAAATTCTTATCCCAGACAGACCACATCTGGATGATGAAGAAGGGCGCCCAGCAAACGATGTAGGCCGTCACGATCACGAAGGTCATTTTCACGGTGCGGATCTTGGCGCGGGAAATGGTCTTTACGCTGCTGACACACCGTGCGTGCAGGACACCTCGGTGCAAGGCGCCTTCACCCGCGCCCTCGTCGGGGGCGCCCGTGCCCTGGCGCCCCGCTGTCTTTCCGCGGACGTTGCGCCAGATGTGGTAGCAGATGAAACCGTAGCAGGTGCCCAGGATGACCACGGGCGCCACAAACACGCTGCCGGTCATCCAGGTCACGTAGGCCGGGAGACCCCAGGGCTGGATGAAGTTGGCCCAGCAGTCGTAGGTCTTGGTGACGTTGCTCACCTCGACCACGGAGAAGACGAAGTACTGCGGGGTGCTCAGCACGAAACTCAGCACCCAGGCGGCGGCGATCATGAGGCGCGAGCGGCGCGCGGGCTGCTGCAGTGTCTTCAGCGGGTGGCACACGGCGATGTAGCGATCGGCGGTCATGACCACCAGCATGTAGGCCGAGGCGAACATGGCGAACACCTGCATGTGCTTCACCACGCGGCACAGCCCGTCGGGTCCGCGGAAACGGTAGGTGATGTCCCAGCCCAGCTGGGGCAGCACCTGGAAGAAGGCGACGGCCAGGTCGGCCAGGCTGAGGTGGCGGATGAAGAGGTGCATGCGGGACGTCTTGCGAGGCGTGCGGTGCAGCGCCAGCAGCACACTGCTGTTACCCAGCACGGCCACCACGAAAATCACGGCCAGCACAGCAATCTCCAGCTTGGCCAGCTCCTCGTTGCGCGTGTCCGCCTGCGGGCCGCCGTCTTCCCCGAGCGCCTCCGAGTCCCTGCTGATGTTGGTACCTTCCGCAGCCAGAGACCACCGGCTGGAGTTGCTCGCGGGCCCCGCGCTGGGGCTCCCGGAGAATCGCATGCTGTCCATGCAGCGCCCCCTCGGCCTCGGCGGAGGCCAGTTCCCTTCCCGCCTCCTCGCGCGGTGCGCTCCCTCCTGCCAGCGCTCGCCGCTAGCCGGGCTCTGCTCGCTCTCTTGCAGGCGTCTCCGGGCGCAGAGTCTCACCAGCCAACTCAGCCGCTCTCTGTCGAGTCGCCCGTCTCTTTCCCTGCTCCGCCCTTTCTCAACTCCGGCGAAGCCTGGAAGGTGAGCTCCGAGTCTCCGAAAACCCTGGACTCCAAACTCAGATTATTAATACGGAGTTTGTTTCTCCAGATCGCGCTCCCTCTCGCCCCAGTGGCTGGAGGCTGCTCGGTGCCTACTCTCGCCACCTCCCTCTCCTCTCCCCCCAGGATTTTCCTTTCTCCCAACTTCCTACTTCGGTGATTTGTCCTTTTTGCATCACTGCTGCAGGGGTGGGGCTGGAACGCGCGAATTCCTCGGCGTATCGGTTGATGGTGATGCTTCCCCGCTCTTCTATTGATTAAAAACAAAACAAAACTCGGAGAACTGGACGTGTCATACCTTTTCAGGGCTTCCCATCATTTCCTCAAGTCTCCGTCAAGAATCACCTTAACCCTGCATGGGACTTCAATAGACACGGTACCTAGAAATCCAGAGTCCCCTGCCCGCTAGGGTCCTCTGGAACCTGAATTTGGCGCGTGACGCCCACCTGCGCCAGCCGGAATTTCTCCCTGAGCCTAGAGTCCGCCCATCCCTGGAAAGCCAGTCTGGCTAACTTCATTCTCAGGACAACTCAACTACGGGAATTTCGTCTCTTACTGCCCAGCTCCTCTCCACTCTCCTCTGCAGTGCAACAGTATCTTCTGATGCCTGGTGTCTGTCTCCTGCCTGTTCTCTGGCCGGAAGGACGCAGTCGCTGGTCCCGAGGCAGTCCCGTGGCTGCCTGCGTNAGTGCCTAGCTCCTCTCCACGCTCCTCTGCAGTGCAACAGTATCTTCTGATGCCTGGTGTCTGTCTCCTGCCTGTTCGCTGACCGGAAGGACGCAGTCGCTGGTCCCGAGGCAGTCCCGTGGCTGCCTGCGTGCTCGTATCACAGCGGGGGAAAGGAATTTCTCCTGGTTTTCCACTTTCCCCTGGGGCTGGGAGCTTTGGGGGTGGGTGGGACTTAGGAGTTTTCTCTAAACTAGATTCCTGGGGTTTTCTCCGGGAAAAGCCTGATTCCCACAGCTGGATGGGCGGGAATTGGGCCACAGGAGTCCGTGGGGACTTGATCTGCTTTACTGCCGAACCATGCGGACATCTCTTCGGGTGAACGAAGAGAGCTGCGCAGAGCGGCAGCCCAGGAAGCGCTCTCCAGACTGGAACGAAAAGCCGCCAGGCTTCTTGCGCTGGTAGATGAGAAACAGGCAACCTCTGGGCAGGAGAGAGATGCTCTGAACGAGAGGGAAAAGACCGCCTACCTATCGACTGGTTACTCTGGACGGCGGGAACCCAGCAGCTGGGCCGGGACGCACAGAAATACTAACTGCGCTCTCTTTCAACTTTGGTGAAGGTACACTCAGAAGAACAGCAAGGGGGAGCTGTTTTCAGGTTATTTCACACAAGAGGCTTCCTTGGTGGCTCAGATGGTAAAGAATCTGCCCGTAATGCAGGGAACCTGGGCTCAATCCCCAGGTCGGGAAGATCCCCTGGAGAAGGAAATGGTAACCCACTACAATATTCTTACTTGGAGAGTTCCATGGATAGAAGAGCCTGGTGGGTTGTATAGTCCATGAGAGTCGGACATGACTGAGCAACTAATACTTTCACTTGCACAAAAGTAGAAGGAAAAAAAGAAACAACTCCACTCTGTAGATACACGAACATGTCTTTTTGGTCAGAACGTATTGTNAATTTTAAAAGAAAACTCTCTTTGATTCTGGTTTGAATAACTAAATTATATTATGGAGAATGGATGAATTAAGAAATTCCAACAGTCTTTTGAACCATTTTTTTGTGTGTATTGCATTGTCAAACCACATAAATATAAACTTTCACAGTAGAACTAGGCACTGAGAATATACCTTTTCTAAAGATAAGAATAATTGGCAAGCATTGACATTTCCTTATTAAATATAAATTTGGGTCTTCTCACTCTTGTTATGCCAGAATAAATTGTGACCAAGATTCTATTCAAAAAGAATGGAAATCATCAAGATATCTATGCATAGTGAAAAAAATTAAAACATTATGTTAAGAAATGGAATACTAGCTAAATGCCAAATTGAAATGACTTAAGAATCTTCCTTCAAGGAGTTTAATCTTCATACCCCCAAGACCAAGCATAAGATATGCACAATAATATTTGTTGACTGGATGAGGAATAAATAAAACTTTAAAAAAATTTAAAATCTTTCTTCAGAAAAATATGTCTGTTTTACCCTTACTTTAGGGCATTGCTACAAAAATTTTACAGTGTGTTACTTCTCACAAGCTAGCAAAAAGCAGTCGTGACAGTATAAATATTTCCCTGAATCCAGCAGACTTGAAAGTAGGGTATTAACACTGTCTTTAGTGCTTTGACAGAGGGTAAAATTTTCTGTTTTGTAACTGCGTGGCTGACAGGAGGGCATAGTTTCTGGATTTGTGGTCTTAGGAGCTGGTTACAGTATCTTTTAACCATTCCACTCAAGTGTGATTCTCATTCACTAAGTTAAGAACTATGGCCCTAGAGGATGTTATCAAAAGACTCTCTCTCTCTCTGCCCACTTCGCTCTCCCTCGCCAACTCCCTCTATCCCCAATACAGAGCCCCCATTCCTTCACCTTCCTCCGCGGTCCTGACACCTACCGAGCCAGGAGAAATTCTTATCCCAGACAGACCACATCTGGATGATGAAGAAGGGCGCCCAGCAAACGATGTAGGCCGTCACGATCACGAAGGTCATTTTCACGGTGCGGATCTTGGCGCGGGAAATGGTCTTTACGCTGCTGACACACCGTGCGTGCAGGACTCCTCGGTGCAAGGCGCCTTCACCCGCGCCCTCGTCGGGGGCGCCCGTGCCCTGGCGCCCCGCTGTCTTTCCGCGGACGTTGCGCCAGATGTGGTAGCAGATGAAACCGTAGCAGGTGCCCAGGATGACCACGGGCGCCACAAACACGCTGCCGGTCATCCAGGTCACGTAGGCCGGGAGACCCCAGGGCTGGATGAAGTTGGCCCAGCAGTCGTAGGTCTTGGTGACGTTGCTCACCTCGACCACGGAGAAGACGAAGTACTGCGGGGTGCTCAGCACGAAACTCAGCACCCAGGCGGCGGCGATCATGAGGCGCGAGCGGCGCGCGGGCTGCTGCAGTGTCTTCAGCGGGTGGCACACGGCGATGTAGCGATCGGCGGTCATGACCACCAGCATGTAGGCCGAGGCGAACATGGCGAACACCTGCATGTGCTTCACCACGCGGCACAGCCCGTCGGGTCCGCGGAAACGGTAGGTGATGTCCCAGCCCAGCTGGGGCAGCACCTGGAAGAAGGCGACGGCCAGGTCGGCCAGGCTGAGGTGGCGGATGAAGAGGTGCATGCGGGACGTCTTGCGAGGCGTGCGGTGCAGCGCCAGCAGCACACTGCTGTTACCCAGCACGGCCACCACGAAAATCACGGCCAGCACAGCAATCTCCAGCTTGGCCAGCTCCTCGTTGCGCGTGTCCGCCTGCGGGCCGCCGTCTTCCCCGAGCGCCTCCGAGTCCCTGCTGATGTTGGTACCTTCCGCAGCCAGAGACCACCGGCTGGAGTTGCTCGCGGGCCCCGCGCTGGGGCTCCCGGAGAATCGCATGCTGTCCATGCAGCGCCCCCTCGGCCTCGGCGGAGGCCAGTTCCCTTCCCGCCTCCTCGCGCGGTGCGCTCCCTCCTGCCAGCGCTCGCCGCTAGCCGGGCTCTGCTCGCTCTCTTGCAGGCGTCTCCGGGCGCAGAGTCTCACCAGCCAACTCAGCCGCTCTCTGTCGAGTCGCCCGTCTCTTTCCCTGCTCCGCCCTTTCTCAACTCCGGCGAAGCCTGGAAGGTGCGCTCCGAGTCTCCGAAAACCCTGGACTCCAAACTCAGATTATTAATACGGAGTTTGTTTCTCCAGATCGCGCTCCCTCTCGCCCCAGTGGCTGGAGGCTGCTCGGTGCCTACTCTCGCCACCTCCCTCTCCTCTCCCCCCAGGATTTTCCTTTCTCCCAACTTCCTACTTCGGTGATTTGTCCTTTTTGCATCACTGCTGCAGGGGTGGGGCTGGAACGAGCGAATTCCTCGGCGTATCGGTTGATGGTGATGCTTCCCCGCTCTTCTATTGATTAAAAACAAAACAAAACTCGGAGAACTGGACGTGTCATACCTTTTCAGGGCTTCCCATCATTTCCTCAAGTCTCCGTCAAGAATCACCTTAACCCTGCATGGGACTTCAATAGACACGGTACCTAGAAATCCAGAGTCCCCTGCCCGCTAGGGTCCTCTGGAACCTGAATTTGGCGCGTGACGCCCACCTGCGCCAGCCGGAATTTCTCCCTGAGCCTAGAGTCCGCCCATCCCTGGAAAGCCAGTCTGGCTAACTTCATTCTCAGGACAACTCAACTACGGGAATTTCGTCTCTTACTGCCCAGCTCCTCTCCACTCTCCTCTGCAGTGCAACAGTATCTTCTGATGCCTGGTGTCTGTCTCCTGCCTGTTCTCTGGCCGGAAGGACGCAGTCGCTGGTCCCGAGGCAGTCCCGTGGCTGCCTGCGTGCTCGTATCACAGCGAGGGAAAGGAATTTCTCCTGGTTTTCCACTTTCCCCTGGGGCTGGGAGCTTTGGGGGTGGGTGGGACTTAGGAGTTTTCTCTAAACTAGATTCCTGGGGTTTTCTCCGGGAAAAGCCTGATTCCCACAGCTGGATGGGCGGGAATTGGGCCACAGGAGTCCGTGGGGACTTGATCTGCTTTACTGCCGAACCATGCGGACATCTCTTCGGGTGAACGAAGAGAGCTGCGCAGAGCGGCAGCCCAGGAAGCGCTCTCCAGACTGGAACGAAAAGCCGCCAGGCTTCTTGCGCTGGTAGATGAGAAACAGGCAACCTCTGGGCAGGAGAGAGATGCTCTGAACGAGAGGGAAAAGACCGCCTACCTATCGACTGGTTACTCTGGACGGCGGGAACCCAGCAGCTGGGCCGGGACGCACAGAAATACTAACTGCGCTCTCTTTCAACTTTGGTGAAGGTACACTCAGAAGAACAGCAAGGGGGAGCTGTTTTCAGGTTATTTCACACAAGAGGCTTCCTTGGTGGCTCAGATGGTAAAGAATCTGCCCGTAATGCAGGGAACCTGGGCTCAATCCCCAGGTCGGGAAGATCCCCTGGAGAAGGAAATGGTAACCCACTACAATATTCTTACTTGGAGAGTTCCATGGATAGAAGAGCCTGGTGGGTTGTATAGTCCATGAGAGTCGGACATGACTGAGCAACTAATACTTTCACTTGCACAAAAGTAGAAGGAAAAAAAGAAACAACTCCACTCTGTAGATACACGAACATGTCTTTTTGGTCAGAACGTATTGTAGCCATGGTAGAAATTTGATTGAGAAGAATATCTATGAAATGTAGGCAAATAAACCAGAAAATTTTCTGAGTTGCAGTTCTCAGTGATAATTCAACTTTGCGTCCCAGTTCATGCATGCCCAAATCTCAAGGCTGTCACACTTAAGAGTGCTGAATTCGACCTTGGGAGTCCTTCATTATGGCTGCATAAGCCGCGGTGTATATATCTTTAAAGTGGTAATGAAAGTACCTGCCTTACCTTATGGGGCTTCCCTTGTGGCTCAGCTGGTAAAGAATCCTCCTATAATGCAGGAGACCTGGGTTCGACCCCTGGGTTGGGAAGATTCCCTGGAGAAGGGAAAGGATACCCAATCGGGTATTCTGGCCTGGAGAATTCCATAGACTACCGTCCATGGGGTCACAAAGAGTCAGACAGGACTGAGCGACTTTCACTTTCACCATCTACTTATGAGGTTATTTGGAGGATCAAATAAGACAATGTTCTGTATAGGGAAATTCTCTCAAACCTATAAGTTGTGCTGCATTAAGGAGTCAAAAGATTTGAAAAGTTCAGAGATGGCAGTAAGTAAAAAGTTTCCAATTCACCTGTCTGGAAATATACTTTGAGCAATTAGGTAACAGTCACTGACTCCGGGAGACGACCTTAAGTCACAAATTATATTAGTGCCACATATGAGAAATAATCTTGTCTGACCCTAGTGTTCCAGGGTATTGCAAAAGTGGTCTGTTAGCCAGAACCTGGCAATTTTGTTGTTCTTGGCCCTACACTGTTGAGCTTACAGGTTTCCTGAAGGATGGAATCTGCAGTACAGTGTCACCAAAGTTCCTTTTAGTGTTCTTATTCCAGAGAGAGGGTGTGGTAGATTCTCCGGAAATCATTCATCGGTGTCAAGCCCTCTTATTAAATAATCAAACTATATATAAATACAAATTATGAAAATAATTTGTTAGGTTACATTGGCCACACAGTTGGAAGATACTCATCCTCAGAGAACAGTAGTACTAATTGTCATGGATTGAATATATATATACACATTTATATGTTACCTAGGAATATGTGTGTGTGTGTGTGTGTGTGAGGCAAATTCTAGAACCCAGTCCCTCTTTTAACCCACACAGTTTTTAAAATGTGTATGTCTTGGTTTTACTGGTTCTCTATTCAAAGGAAACCAGGACCACTGAAATACTCAAGTACTTGCTATGAAAATTATTCAGTGGAAGGTGTCCTAAACTATGAAAAGAACATAGTCAGCATTTCCTGTGCTATTTCTTATGGTTTGTCTTCAAGCAATTTGTATTTCCTCTGTACTTGTATTATGACTTATTACTTTCACTATCTTACTCTCGGTGGATTTCAGTTAACATATTGTGGGGGTAAAATGATGAAAAGAAAAAAAAATGGAAGTTGTCCTGGAGTAACCTTTCTCTCTACCAGTCTTCCTTTCTCCCAATTTGCAGTTGTCCTGGAGTAACCTTTCTCTACCAGTCTTCCTTTCTCCCAGAGTGCAATTCCAGATGTTTAAGATATATTTCAAGTAATGGAAACAGGCATCTCTTTCCCTTACTAGCTGTATGACCTTGTTTTAATCTTTGAGCTTCAAATTCTTCATCTATAAAATCTTGGTGCTAAAACATAGTGTACTGTCTACAAAGATTGTATAACTGTTTAAGTTTTTGGCATTTCATGGGTATTCAAAACATTAATTCTCTTTTTCTGCCCAAATATGTAAATATCCTCCATATTGCTTGTTATATAGCCAATAAGAGTTTTCCTTCCAATTAAAGCAGAATTTCCCAAACCCCCTTCTTTGCAATAGATATGTTTTTTAGAAGAAAAGAATTCCACAGTTGAGTACATTGGGGAAAGTGCAATATTTGCATCTCATCCTCTCCTAGNAATCTTGGTGCTAAAACATAGTGTACTGTCTACAAAGATTGTATAACTGTTTAAGTTTTTGGCATTTCATGGGTATTCAAAACATTAATTCTCTTTTTCTGCCCAAATATGTAAATATCCTCCATATTGCTTGTTATATAGCCAATAAGAGTTTTCCTTCCAATTAAAGCAGAATTTCCCAAACCCCCTTCTTTGCAATAGATATGTTTTTTAGAAGAAAAGAATTCCACAGTTGAGTACATTGGGGAAAGTGCAATATTTGCATCTCATCCTCTCCTAGAGACTCATACGTAAAAAAAGCCTCTGAGAAACCTATTTAACCGTGTTTGTCAATATTTCACTAAGCTATTTGACCATGGAAAAGACTCATCCTTTTACTTTCCCCGTGAAATAGTGATGAACATGCCACAGGACAATGGATAGAGCTTGAAGAATACTGAGTAAATAAACTTGGAGTTCCAGAACTCTTGGGGACTATCACCAGACTTAGTCAAATCAAGAAGTCCAGGGGCAGGGATACCCAACATCAATGGGCTTCATTTCATTTATCATGTCACCTTATGCACTGCTTTATAACTGCAATCAGTATGCTCTTCTTTTTCTCCTCAAACTTGCAGTTTACCTCCCCTTTCTTCCTGAGAAAGGGGAAGAAATTGGATAGCCACAGGAGCATCCATTTTATTTCTGTCACCCACAGAAATAAACTGTGATGCTTTCCCTTCAGTTACAGATTCAGTTCAGTTCAGTCGCTCAGTCATGTCCGACTCTTCACAACCCCATGAATTGCAACACGCCAGGCCTCCCTGTCCATCACCATCTCCCGGAGTTCACTCAGACTCACGTTCATCAAGTCCGTGATGCCATCCAGCCATTCCATCCTCTGTCGTCCCCTTCTCCTCTTGCCCCTAATCCTTCCCAGCATCAGAGTCTTTTCCAATGAGTCAACTCTTCACATGAGGTGGCCAAAGTACTGGAGTTTCAGCTTTAGCATCATTCCTTCCAAAGAAATCCCAGGGCTGATCTCCTTCACAACGGACTGGTTGGATCTCCTTGCAGTCCATGGGACTCTCAAGAGTCTTCTCCAACACCACAGTTCAAAAGCATCAATTCTTTGGCGCTCAGCCTTCTTCACAGTCCAACTCTCACATCCATACGTGACTACAGGAAAAACCATAGCCTTGACTAGATGGACCTTAGTCGGCAAAGTAATGTCTCTGCTTTTGAATATGCTGTCTAGGTTGGTCATAACTTTTCTTCCAAGGAGTAAGCGTCTTTTAATATCATGGCTGTAGTCACCATCTGCAGTGATTTTGGAGCCC
>SJYW01035296.1:28456-53264 GCA_006410735.1 Raphicerus campestris | reverse complement strand
AAAAATAAAGTCTGACACTGTTTCCACTGTTTCCCCATCTATTTCCCATGAAGTGATGGGACTGGATGCCATAATCTTCATTTTCTGAATGTTGAGCTTTAAACCAACTTTTTCACTTTCCTCTTTCACTTTCATCAAGAGGCTCTTTAGTTCTTCACTTTCTGCCATAAGGGTGGTATCATCTGCATATCTGAGGTGATTGATATTTCTCCCGGCAATCTTGATTCCAGCTTGTGTTTCTTCTAGTCTAGCATTTCTCATGATGTACTCTGTAGTCTGGTATTCATACAATTACTTCTAGCAAATCAACAAATCTTTGTTGCACATCACCCTGCTAGGTCTTGGGCTGGATACAAAGAAGTATGTAATGGTCACTAACATTTAGTAAACACTTTAGGACAGGCACTCTTACAAGTGCTTTACCTCACTTAATTCTCCTAGTGACCCTATAAAGGATGTACTCTTATTATTTTACCTTACATTTAAAGAAACAGATGCACAGAGATGTTAAACAAGTAGCCTTTGGTGACACAGTTGGCCAGTAGTGGAAGAGGGATTTGAACAGAAGCAGTTGACTCTGGCAAAATTTATAATCTTAACTGTTACTCTGTGCTACCACTAGTGAGCCTCACGTTCTCACATCTTACAGACTCATATGGGGTACTTTGGAGAAGGCAATGGCACCCCACTCCAGTACTCTTGCCTGGAAAATCCCATGGATGGAGGAGCCTGGTAGGCTGCAGTCCATGGGGTCGCTACTCTTCGGACATGACTGAGCGACTTCACTTTCACTTTTCACTTTCATGGATTGGGGAAGGACATGGCAGCCCACTCCAGTGTTTTTGCCTAGAGAATCCCAAGGACAGGGGAGCCTGGTGGGTTGCCATCTATGGGGTTGCACAGAGTTGGACACGACTGAAGCGACTTAGCAGCAGCAGCAGCAGCAGCAGCAGCAGCAGCAGCAACAGCATGGGGCACTTATTTGGTTAACATTTTATCTTTTTGGTAGGTTCTCCTTTAAGCCTAAGAGATCAGGTGGGATCTGCTCCAGGTTCTCTATATCTTTGGTTTTCTCTTTAGCAAATTAAGTACAAGGCTTCTCACGTGGTTCAGTGGTAAAGAATCCACCTGTCAATGCAGGAGACACAGGTTCGATACCTGGGTCAGGAAAATCACCTGAAGAAGGAAAGGGCAATCCACTCCAGGATTCTTGCCTGGGAACCGTGGAGTTGCAAAAGAATAGGACACAGCTTAGCGACTAAATAACAGCAATGAAACTAAGGTAGTAATAGGGTACCGCTGATAATAAGAGAGCAGTGACATTTACCAGTACTGACTAAGCTCTTAACTCATGAGCTAAAAGTTTTATATTTATTATTTCATTTAATATTTCAAATAATATTTAAAACGAACTGAATATAGGGATACACTTATTTTTATCCCACTTTACAGATTAATTACACAAAGGTTAGGGAGGTTAAGCATCTTAACCAAAGTCACAGGACTCCAAGGGGCTGGGCTGAGTCAGACATCAGGCCATTTGAAGTCCAGGCCTGGGTTCTAACCTCTACACTGTACTATTTCCTGTATACATCACAAGAACTTAACACATATTTACAGAATTAACAAATGTAATAGAAACTGGTGTTTGAGTACTGAAGGAACATAAAACTCAGAAAGTGCTTGATGCTTGAATAAATTAGGGAAGAGGAGTTATTTTTGAGGAGTTATTCTTCAGGAGTTATTTTTGAGCACCTGAATCTCTCTATGTCTTAAATATTCTAGTCATCTCTCTGCCTTACTGCCAGGTAAGTGCATATTTGATTTTAAAATCACCCAGTGAATGATTCTCTTTCTGTCATACAAACACACACAGGGGATTCTACAAAATGATGCATGTTAAACATGAACAAAGGTCAGGTCTTCATTATAGTTACTCTATGGAGTCAAATGAAAAAATGAGAACACTATTTGGTTCTATTGATGTATGATTAAAATCGGCCTGCAGGTTAGTGCACAGAGCTATGGCATTAGAGAAAGTCTGCTACCTCAATAGAATCTTAAGAATCCTAGTATTTATTGACAAAAAATTGAAATCTTACAACTTGTTTAGAATTTTAAAATTCCTTTATAAGTCAGTCAAGGCAGCAGATTTGGTAGAAAAATCACTTCACTCCAAAAGAAAAGATTTCTAAATTCATTATTATTTATATCATATGTTCAGAAAATATTTGCACTTAAAAATTATATGGTGAATTTAACTTAAAACTTTAAAAATAAAGACTCATTTAAAACACTGAGTTTAAGAGTTTTGCTCCTGATAAACTAATACTTATTTGGGTTCTCTGCATATTCATGGTTCAGCAACTTTGATCTTTTGCTTAAAATTTGATAGTCATCAAGACACATTCTTTTAGCAAGTTGGCATCACTGAGCCTGTGTCTGTGTATCATTAACTCCTTTTCTCACAAGAGAAGAGATTTATGTTGTGTGAAGGGTACTGACATCAGGAATCATGATACTATCATTATTTTGTTTATCTACTATGAACACTAACTTTGTAAAATAGAAAAAAATTCTACTTGCTTCTCCTTTTCTTTTTTGAGGTTTGACAGGTAGTTTTGAAGAAATATATTCCATTTCTATTCTTCATCCACTCCTCCCACCTCTTTTGTCTGCCACCTCACACACACTTGCCAGATGCTTAAGGTTTCTGAAAGCCTCTTTTTTTTTTCTTTCTGTTGCCAGGGAGGAAAATTATTTTTTCTGTTAGTGTTTTCATGGTAATAATAAAATATTTACAACTAACTTATCCCTGGATATAGCAGACATGTTGCCTGAGAAAAGGTTTAATCTATTTGAACTATAACCTCTATGTACATGCGAGAATTTCTAAGGTTTAATTTCTTTAAAATTTAAGATATAGTTATATTTAAGATATATTTAGATATATTTAAGATATAGTTATAAAATAGGAGAGGCTGAAATATGTGGGGCTTTGCCCCTGTGTTCCCAAACAGACTTTTATCTGAAAAAATTTTCTGATTATGTGTAAGTCAGTGGTTACATTTAAGTGATTACCTGGTAAGTCATGAAATAAATATAAAGATATTACTATTATATTTCCTAAGTACCTGCAATCAAATGGATGTCTGATGCTCTTTACTCATTCCTACATGGAATATACTATTAAAAAGAAAGAATTAATATGTAACTGATCTTCAGGGATGATTTTTACACTTTGCAGAATCTCTGCTTAACTTTGTATTTGAAAAGGCTGTTCATCTTTTCAAGAATTTAGCTATTCTTTCAATGAAGACCTATCACTACCACATAGCATTTTAAAAGGCTGCTTCACACAACTAAATCCTATAAGGATTTGTTTTATCGTAATGAAATGGTAACTTGGAGTACCCAACTGTAGAAGTCTGGGCATACAAAAAAAAATCTGAAACATATTTTTAATATTACTTTTACTGTGAATATGAATCAGGGAAGAGGAAAAAAGCTATATGAATTCCTGTGTAATGACAATAGCTGTGTTTTTCTGCCTAGAACAATATTTTATAAAAATGTGATAACAGAGAAATGTTTTATATTACTCCCAGTATTCATAATCACAATTATCATTTGCTTATGCCTTTCTAGTTTTTTTACTGTCCTTTAAAGACTAAAATTAGACCATATTAGTATGATTTTTCAAATTCACAACATATTGTAAACTTTTCTCCATGTCATTGAATATTCTTCTGTATCATTAATTTTATGTCTTCAGACTTCTCCTTCACACTGATGCACCTAGCTTATTTATTTTACATGTTTTCCTCTTTTTGAGGGGGGAGAGTTTTGACCCCCTTGATCTCTTATATTCTGTCTTCACCCCAGCCTTCNGACTCATTTAAAACACTGAGTTTAAGAGTTTTGCTCCTGATAAACTAATACTTATTTGGGTTCTCTGCATATTCATGGTTCAGCAACTTTGATCTTTTGCTTAAAATTTGATAGTCATCAAGACACATTCTTTTAGCAAGTTGGCATCACTGAGCCTGTGTCTGTGTATCATTAACTCCTTTTCTCACAAGAGAAGAGATTTATGTTGTGTGAAGGGTACTGACATCAGGAATCATGATACTATCATTATTTTGTTTATCTACTATGAACACTAACTTTGTAAAATAGAAAAAAATTCTACTTGCTTCTCCTTTTCTTTTTTGAGGTTTGACAGGTAGTTTTGAAGAAATATATTCCATTTCTATTCTTCATCCACTCCTCCCACCTCTTTTGTCTGCCACCTCACACACACTTGCCAGATGCTTAAGGTTTCTGAAAGCCTCTTTTTTTTTTCTTTCTGTTGCCAGGGAGGAAAATTATTTTTTCTGTTAGTGTTTTCATGGTAATAATAAAATATTTACAACTAACTTATCCCTGGATATAGCAGACATGTTGCCTGAGAAAAGGTTTAATCTATTTGAACTATAACCTCTATGTACATGCGAGAATTTCTAAGGTTTAATTTCTTTAAAATTTAAGATATAGTTATATTTAAGATATATTTAGATATATTTAAGATATAGTTATAAAATAGGAGAGGCTGAAATATGTGGGGCTTTGCCCCTGTGTTCCCAAACAGACTTTTATCTGAAAAAATTTTCTGATTATGTGTAAGTCAGTGGTTACATTTAAGTGATTACCTGGTAAGTCATGAAATAAATATAAAGATATTACTATTATATTTCCTAAGTACCTGCAATCAAATGGATGTCTGATGCTCTTTACTCATTCCTACATGGAATATACTATTAAAAAGAAAGAATTAATATGTAACTGATCTTCAGGGATGATTTTTACACTTTGCAGAATCTCTGCTTAACTTTGTATTTGAAAAGGCTGTTCATCTTTTCAAGAATTTAGCTATTCTTTCAATGAAGACCTATCACTACCACATAGCATTTTAAAAAGCTGCTTCACACAACTAAATCCTATAAGGATTTGTTTTATCGTAATGAAATGGTAACTTGGAGTACCCAACTGTAGAAGTCTGGGCATATAAAAAAAAATCTGAAACATATTTTTAATATTACTTTTACTGTGAATATGAATCAGGGAAGAGGAAAAAAGCTATATGAATTCCTGTGTAATGACAATAGCTGTGTTTTTCTGCCTAGAACAATATTTTATAAAAATGTGATNGCATACAAAAAAAAATCTGAAACATATTTTTAATATTACTTTTACTGTGAATATGAATCAGGGAAGAGGAAAAAAGCTATATGAATTCCTGTGTAATGACAATAGCTGTGTTTTTCTGCCTAGAACAATATTTTATAAAAATGTGATAACAGAGAAATGTTTTATATTACTCCCAGTATTCATAATCACAATTATCATTTGCTTATGCCTTTCTAGTTTTTTTACTGTCCTTTAAAGACTAAAATTAGACCATATTAGTATGATTTTTCAAATTCACAACATATTGTAAACTTTTCTCCATGTCATTGAATATTCTTCTGTATCATTAATTTTATGTCTTCAGACTTCTCCTTCACACTGATGCACCTAGCTTATTTATTTTACATGTTTTCCTCTTTTTGAGGGGGGAGAGTTTTGACCCCCTTGATCTCTTATATTCTGTCTTCACCCCAGCCTTCACCCTACCTACCTGCCCATTGCACACAATGCTGATTACAGATACCTCTTTACTCACATCAATGTTCATTGCCTAAGGTTAAATTTCTGGAAGTAGAATGATGAGGCCAAAGGTTATATAAAATTTTGACCTTATTATCACATCACAATATGCCAGCCTAATGATGAAATATGTAATAATTAATCAGCAATGCTTAAAAGTGCCCATTTTCCACAGCTTTATGGTCGTGGAATCTCTTCATTAAAAATTTCTTTATAAATTTGATTAATGAATAACTAATTAATTGAATGTGTATGATTGATAAATAATGAAGCTAAATATTTTATAAATGTCTTATCTAATTATATTTCTTATTTTGCAAATTAGTCCATTTTTGGGTACATCTCTGGTAGCATTCTTAGTTTTCTATTTTTTCTTTTTGATTTGAAAGCATTCTAATTTATATATATATATACACACGTATATATATATATATCTGTCTCTTATACACATCTTACTAGCTGTATGACCTTGTTTTAATCTTTGAGCTTCAAATTCTTCATCTATAAAACATAGTGTAAAACATAGTGCTAAAACATAGTGTNCTAATTTATATATATATATATATACACACACACACATATATATATATATATATATATATACACACACACACACACATGATATTTTCTCCAGTTTATCTTTCATTGGTCTTATTCAATTTGCTTTTAAATTGTTTCTTTGTTTTCTGGTGAAACTGAATATATTTTAAAATATTTCTAACTTTTGATATTTTTTCCTTTGTATATTTCTTACATATATCTTTTGATTAATTTTCTATTTGGCTATACCACTTTTTTATATTGACTGGTAAGACTTATGGGCCTTCCCAGGTGGCACTAATGGTTAAGTACCCGGCTGCCGAACCAGGAGACGTAAAAGACATGAGTTCAACCCCTGGGTCTGGAAGATTGCTCTGGAGGAGGAAATGACTAACACTCCAGTATTCTTGCCAGGATAAGCCCCATGGACAGAGGAGCCTGATGGGCTACAGTCATGATTGAAGCAACTTATCATGCACACATGTTAAGAATTATGTACACTTATTTATATATTCTTGCAATAAAGAAGTTTTTAGTTTTCCTCTAGTCATATTTATCAAACATTTCCTTCAATGACATGATGAGAAAATCTTTTTACAAATTGAAATTATAGTTGCTATGTATATACACATTTTTATCGATGTATATTGCTAACTTTTAGGTTTTTATGTCACTTGGAACTTATTTTGTGTAAGAAGTGAATCAGGGATTTTACTAATCATTTCCAATGGCTAATTATTCCAATATCATTTATCCAAGAAACAATTCTCAGGCACCCTCCAATCCATTAACCTGCCAACTATTACTGTTCACCATCATTCTCTAGGTCCTCTCTTACCTTCTTACCTATTTTATACTCCATAGTCCATTGGTTTCATTAATTCCTTTGAATTCTCATTTCTCCTTGCCCCCTCTTTTTTTATAAAGGTGTACTTCCCATGGAAAATAACTACTTTCAGTTAAATGCAGTTTTGTTCTTGTAGTAGAGCAGCTGAAATTGAGGAGAAAAACACAATGACCAGTCTCATTTTACACTGCTAGTCATAAACCTCAAGGGGTTTGTAATGTCCAGCAATCCTAATATAGTTACCAAGTTATATGGTATCCCACTTGGCAAGATAAAACTTTAACACCTTCATTTTTTAAAACTTTTTAAAAAACAATTATATATTTGGCTTTGCTGGGTCTTAGTTGTTTTAGTCACTGGACCATCAGGGAAGCCCCTGAGGTTCATCCTTATTTCACAAGAAATGGACATAAATCAGAAGAGAACTTGGCCCCACTCATTCTGTCAATTTGCCTGCAGCCATACCCACATCTTCTGCCTCTACTTTTTTTATAGTGTCAATTTCCCACCCTTCTCACCAGTTCACTGGATCTCTTCCTCTTTCAAATTCTTAAGGATTTTGCTTCTGGAATCATCAGTTTTCCCCTCTCAACTGATTTGTTTCCATCAGCTTATAAGTATGCTGTATTATCTCCCATCTTAAAACTTTCCCTTGACCTCATAAACCCCATAGTTTTGCTCCATTTCTCTGCTCCCCTCTAAAGCAGAAAAGCCCATCTATACATGCTGTTCCCAATTTTCTTCCAAGCCTCCTTTTTCTTATAGTTGCAAATGAAATATTATATCATAGAACATTTGATAATACACATGCAATTAAGGCTATGAATCATAAAAGCAGAATCATTACCCTTGAACTTATCACCTTGCTCAAGAACTAAAACAACACTTAGCTTTTACTTATATGTTCCTTCTCTTACCCTCTTGTCTTCTCACCAACCATCAGTTCAGTTCAGTTCAGTCACTCAGTCGTGTCTGATTCTTTGTGACCCCATGGACTGCAGCATGTGAGGCTTCTCTGTCCATCACCAACTCTTGGAGCTTACTCAAACTCATGTCCATTGAGTTGGTGATGCCATCCAACCATCTCATCCTTTGTTGTTGTCCCCTTCTCCTCCTGCCTCCAATCTTTCCCAGCACCAGGGTCTTTTCAAATGAGTCAGTTCTTTGCATCAGGTAGGCAAAGTATTGGAGTTTCAGCTTCAGCATCAGTCCTTTCAATGAATATTCAGGACTGATCTCCTTTAGGATGGACTGGTTGGATCTTCTTGCAATCCAAGAGACTCTCAAGACTTCTCCAACACCATAGTTCAAAAGCATCAATTCTTCAGTGTCAGCTTTCCTTGTAGTCCAACTCTCACATCCATACATGACTACCGGAAAAACCACAGCTTTGACTAGAAAGACCTTTGTTGGCAAAGTAATGTCCCTGCTTTTTAGCATGTTATCTAGGTTGGTCATAACTTTTCTTCCAAGGAGCAAGAGTCTTTTAATGTCATCTGCAGTGATTTTGGAGCCCCCCCAAATAAAATCTGTTTCCATTGTTTCCCCATCTATTTGCCATGAAGTGATGAGACCAGATACCATGATCTTAGTTTCCTGAATGTTGAGCTTTGAGCCAACTTTTTCACTCTCCTCTTTCACTTTCAACAAGAGGCTCTTCATTTCTTCTTTGCTGTCTGCCATAAGGGTGGTGTTATCTGCATATCTGAGGTTATTGATATTTCTCCCAGCAATCTTGATTCGAGCTTGTGCTTCATCCAGTCCAGCATTTCTCAGGATGTTCTCTGCATATAAGTTAAATAAGCAGGGTGACAATATACATTATAATTTTTTGTTCTTTCAGTTGGTAAAAACAAATGGTTGTATTATAGTTATGTGTGTTTGTGTGTGTGTGTGTATACACATATATTATGGGCTTAGAGAGACTGTTCCCTAACAATATATTATCTAATTTTCCTCAATTTTTAGCTATATAGTGATGATATATTATATATAAACCTATATAACTTGATTTTTGTCACTCCCAGTTAAAAATTCATCCATGTTGTTACATAGACTACAGTTGATTTATTCCAACTATAGTATACTGTTCATTCTATAAATACACTATGATTCATTTTCCTGTCAATGAACAGTTGGAATACTTAAAATTTTTTGTTCTTATAAATAATGCTGCTATGAACATTCTTGTTTATTTTTCTTGGCATACGTGTACAAGTGATATTTAGGGAACATATCTATGAGTAGAACTGCCAGATCAGAGCATATGTGAATATCCAAATTGTCTTCCAAAGCAGTTCTTTCATCAGCAGTAGTTTAGTTCCCATTATTTCATATTCTTGCCAACACATGTTATTATCAGATTTAATTTTCATCACTCTAGAGTAACTGGTCTATCCCTGTGGCCTTAATTAGCATGTTATTGGTTACTAAGAATGTTGAACACATTTTCATATGTCTATTTGCCATTATTATTTTTCTTTCACTTGTTTGTAATGCTTCTTTCTATAGGTTGCCCAGTTTTCTACTTGCTCTTTGTCTTTTTTCTTAATGATTTATACAACTCTTCATATATTTGGATGCTAATCCACAGTATATCCTTTTGTTTAGTTTGAGGTTAGTCTTTCCCTTCTACTGGTGCTATCTTTTCATAAGTAGCAGTTCTTAATTTTACTGTACCTGAGTTTCCTAGTTTTTTCATTTATGATTAGCCTAAGCAATATCTTTCATGTTTGGCCTAAGATATTCTTTCCAATATCAAAACTTTATAGATATTTTACTATTTTATTCTTATAAAAGATTTTAAATTCTGTTTACACATTTAAATCTTTAACCCACTTGGAAATGATTCTCGCTGATGGTTGGAGGGAAGGATCTATTGCCATTGTTTAGTTCATATAGATGACTGATCTAGAAGGATTTTCCCTGTTTATCTGCAATGACCAAACTCTGTCATAAATCACATTTTCCTGTATATGTAAATTTTTGAGATTGCCTATTCCTATTCCAAACCCACAGTGTCTTATTATTACATTTTTACGTCAAGTCTTGACGTCTGTTTGGACAGTTGTTCCTCTTTTGCCTTTTCCTCCTCCCCTTCCCCGAGTCAGATAGCTTATGCTAACAGAGTTGCTTATGGTGGGAACCTTGNACAGTGTCTTATTATTACATTTTTACGTCAAGTCTTGACGTCTGTTTGGACAGTTGTTCCTCTTTTGCCTTTTCCTCCTCCCCTTCCCCGAGTCAGATAGCTTATGCTAACAGAGTTGCTTATGGTGGGAACCTTGGGCCACAGTGCATCAGTTTTGCCTCTGGAGGTGCTGGAGACTGGAGACTGAGAAACTAACGTCTATCGTGCGGGCACTTCATGTCTACACGTCTGACTCTGCTAGATTGCGGCTCAGGTGAGTCTCCCTAGTTGGCAGCACTTTGTTGTCACACGTTGTCACTTGGAGATAGAGTACTATCTGTATGACTCCCCTGGGGGGTGAGGGTAAANGTTGGGGGCAGGAGAAGAAGGGGACGACAGAGGATGAGATGGTTAGATGGCATCACTGACTCGATGAGCGTGAGTCTGAGTGAACTCTGGAAGTTGGTGATGGACAGGGAGGCCTGGAGTGCTGTGATTCATGGGGTCGCAAAGAGTCAGACATGACTAAGCTACTGAACTGAACTGAACTGAATGTACATATCTAAAGAAATATTCAAAGAATAAGTCATGGCATTAAATATTTACTTTAATAAACAAAGAGAATAAAAATCATTAAAGTAAACCTTAACTACCAGAAGTTATAAGAAAATGTAAATGTAAATAGAGTCAAAATAAGAACTTGATAAAAAATGGAAAGCAGTAGATTAGAAAACAGAAAATAATTGTAAAATAATTAAATTAGAGTAGCTTTTGAGGGGGAGATTAAAAAAAAGACACACTTTGACTTAGTAAGATAAAGAAGGGAGAATGCAAATAAGAAGCATAAGAAAATGTAATGCTATTCTTTGCTGCTGCTGCTAAGTCACTTCAGTTTTGTCTGACTCTCTGTGACCCCAGAGACGGCAGCCCACCAGGGTCCTCCATCCCTGGGATTCTCCAGGCAAGAACACTGGAGTGGGTTGCTATTCTTTAGGAAACAAAAAGATCATAGAAAACTACTTCTTTTGATTTCTTAAATATTTAAAGTTTTTCAGCCATGTGTAAATATTTGAAAACCAGAATAAATTTGATGCTATTAAGGGATATTGCCAAAATTGATTCTAGAAGAAAGAGCAAATGAAAGAACAACAATTACAATAGAATAAATACAGTTATTAAAGAGCCACTCCCCTTATAGCAGGAGGCTCAGAGATTTCACAAAGGGATTGTATATTAATATTCAAAGACATTTATCCCGTGGTGTTTGGGCTTCCCTGGATGCTCAGTGGTAAAGAAATCGCCTGTAATGCTGGAGACTGCCTGCAGTGTAGGAGACTCGGATTCCATACCTGGGTCAGGAAGATCCCTTGGAGGAGGAAATGACAATCCCCCTCCAGTATTCTTATTTGGAAAATCTCATGGACAGAGAGGTCTGGAGGGCTACAGTCCATTGGGTCTTAAGAGTCAGACATGACTTAGCAACTAAACCACCACTGACCACCATCCAATGCTGTTTAGAGTAGAAAAAAGTTTTAAAATAGAAAAAAGCAGGAAAAGTTCTACATTCTTTTATAAATTAAGAAATATTTGGATACCAAAACCCACAAGATATCTTGTGTGTAAGTTTATATGNACTTAGCAACTAAACCACCACTGACCACCATCCAATGCTGTTTAGAGTAGAAAAAAGTTTTAAAATAGAAAAAAGCAGGAAAAGTTCTACATTCTTTTATAAATTAAGAAATATTTGGATACCAAAACCCACAAGATATCTTGTGTGCAAGTTTATATGCACACACATGCACACACACTGAACTGGATTTTTTTTTTTTTTTTTTACAAATCACAAATAAATATTTGATTTTGTCAAATGGTTTTTTTAAATCTAGTAAAACAATCATTTTTTTCCTTTTCTGTTAATATGGGGAGTTATACTGATTATCTTTTAAATTTTAAATGGGCATTGCTATCCCATGGATAAAATCCTAAGGTTATGATATATTTTCTTTTAAAAATATTATTAAATTCAATTTGCTATATTTAAAGAAATTGTGCATATATGTTCTTTAGAGATATTGGTCTACAGCAAGCTTTCTTTTTTTATTGAAGTATATTTGGGCTAACAATATTTTGGATTTAATATTAAGGTATTACTATGTTCATAGATTGAATTAGGAAATGCTCCTTTCTTGTCAATTTTCTGAAATAGTATAAAATTGACATTATTTCTCCCCTAAATACTTGGTAGAATAAGAGAAGCCATCTGATCCTGGAATTTTTATGTATTGTTGGATTAGATTTGCTGATATTTTTAGAAATTGTGCATCTATGTCTATGGTGAACTTTTTTGTTGAAGTATGTTAGTATAACAATATTATAATTAGTTTCAGATGTATAACACAGTGATTCAATATTTTTGTGCATTGCCAAATAATCACCACTATGAGTCTAGTTATTGTCTGTTACTATACAAAGTTATTACAGAATTATTGACTGTATTTCCCATGATATACATCATTATGACTTCTGTATTTCATTACTGGGAGTTTATACCTCTTAATTCCCTTGCCCTATTTTGTCCATCCTCCAACTTAACTCCCCTCTGACACCTATTATTCTCTTTATCTCTTAAGTCTACTTCTGTTTTGTTATATTGTTCTCTGTGTGTGTATGCTTTTTTAGATCCCATGTATAAGTAAAATTATACAATATTTGTCTTTTATTTTTTTTTAATTGAAGGATAATTGCTTTACAGAACTTTTTGTTTTCTGTCCAATCTCAACATAAATCAGCCCTAGGTATACATACATCCCCTCCCTTTTGAACCTCTCTCCCATCTCCCTCCCCATCCTATCCCTCTAGGTTGATACAGAGCCCTTGTTTGAGTTTCCTGAGCCATACTCCAAATTCCGGTTGGCTATCTATTCGACATACGATAATGTCAGTTTCCATGTTACTCTTTCCATACATCTCCCCCTCTACCCTCTCCCCATGTCCATAAGTCTATTCTCTATGTCTGTTTCTCCATTGCTGCCCTGTAAATAAATTCTTCAGTACCATTTTTCTAGATTCTGTATATGTGCATTACAATATGATATTTCTCTTTCTGACTCCACTCTGTATAATAGATTCTAGGTTCAGCCACCTCATCAGAACTGACTCAAGTGCATTCCTTTTTATGGTTGAGTAATATTCCATTGTGTATACGTACCACAACTTCTTTATCCATTCATTTGTCAGTGGACATCTAGATTGCTTCCATATTGTAGGAATTACAATAGCTATTATAATTAGTGCTTCAGTGAAAAATGGGATACATGTGTCTTTTTCAATTTTGGTTTCCTCAGGGTATATGCATAGGAGTGGGATTACTGCTTCCCTGGTAGCTCAGATGGTAAAGCATCTGCCTACAATGCTGGAGACCTAGGTTCAATCCCTGGGTTGGGAAGATTCCCTGGGGAAGGAAATGGCAACCCACTCCAGTACTCTTGCCTGGAAAATCCCATGGACTGAGAAGCCTGCTACAGTCTGTGGGGTTGCAAAGAGTCGGACACGACTAAGCGACTTCACTTCTCTTATGGTCGTTTTATTCCTAGTCTTTTAAGGAATCTCCATACCATCTTCCACAGTGGCTGTATCAATTTACATTCCTACCAACAGTCAAGTCATTCCCTTTTCTCCACACCCTCTCCAGCATTTATTGTTTGTAGACTTTTTGATGATAGCCTTTCTGACTGGTGTGAGGTGATATCTCATTGTAGTTTTGATTTGCTTTTCTCTAATAATGAGCAATGTTGAGCATCTTTTCATGTGTTTGTTAGCCATCTATATGTCTTCTTTGGAGAAATGTCTGTTTAGGTATTTTCCCCGCTTTTTGATTGGGTTGTTTGTTTTTCTGATATTGAGTTATATGAGCTGCTTGTATATTTTGGAAATTAATCCTTTGTCTGTTGTTTCATTTACTATTACTTTCTCCCATTCTGAGGGTTGTCTTTTCACCTTGATTATAGTTCCCCTTGCTGTGAAAAGCTTTTAAATTTAATCAGGTCCCACTTGTTTACTTTTGTTTTTATTTCCATTACTCTCAGAGGTGGATCATAGAGGGTCTTGCTTTGGTTTGTCATCGAGTGTTCTGCCTATGTTTTCCTGTAAGAGTTTTATAGTTTCTGGGCTTACATTTAGGTCTTTAATCCATTTTGAGTTTATCTTTATGTACGATGTTAGAAAGTGTTTTAAGTTCATTCTTCTACATGTATCTGTCCAGTTTTCCCAGAACCATTTATTGAAGAGGCTGTCTTTGCCCCATGGTATATTCTTGCCTCCTTTGTCAAAAATTAGGTACATAGGTGCATGGGCTTATTTCTGGGCTTTCTGTCTTGTTCCATTGGTCTACATTTCTGTTTTTGTGCCAGTACCATACTGTCTTGATGACTGTAGCTTTGTAGTATAATCTGAAGTCAGGAAGGTTCACTCCTCCAGCTGCATTCTTCTTTCTCAAGACTGCTTTGGCTTTTGTGTTTTGGGGTCTTTTTTGTTTCCATATGAATTGTGAAAATTTTTTATCTAGTTCTGTGAAAAATACCATTGGTAATTTGATAGGGATCACATTGAATCTGTACATTGCATTTGGTAGTATAGTCATTTTCACAATATTGATTCTTCCTAACCAGGAACAGGGAATATCTCTCCATATGTTTGTCATCTTTGATTTCTTATAATTTTCTGTGTACACTTTTTTTTGTCTCTTTAGGTAAGTTTATTCTTAGATATTGAATTCTTTTTGTTGCAGTGGTGAATGGGATTGATTCCTTAATTTCTCTTTCTGAGTTTTCATTGTTAGTATATAGAAATGCAAGTTATTTCTGTGTATTGATTTTGTATCTTGCAACTTTGCTAAATTCACTGATTAGCTCTAGTAATTTTCTGATACTATCTTTAGGTTTTTCTGTGTACAGTATCATGTCATCTGCAAACAGTGACAGCTTTACTTCTTCTTTTCCAGATACTATCTTTAGGTTTTTCTGTGTACAGTATCATGTCATCTGCAAACAGTGACAGCTTTACTTCTTCTTTTCCTATCTGGATTCTTTTTATTTTTTTATTCTCTAATTGCTGTAGCTAGGACTTTCAGAACTATGTTGAATAATAGTGGTGAAAATGGACACCCTTGTCTTGTTCCTGATCTTAGGGGGAATGCTTTCAGTTTTCCACCATTGAGAATAATGCTTGCTGTAGGTTTATAATATATGGCCTTTACTATGTTGAGGTAGGTTCCTTCTATGCCCATTTTTTGAAGAGTTTTAATCATAAATGGTTGCTGAATTTTGTCAAAGGCTCTTCTGCATCTATTGAGATGATCATATGGTTTTTGTCCTTCAATTTGTTAATATGGTGTATCACATTAATTGATTTGCATATATTGAAGAATCTTGCATTCCTGGAATAATCCCAACTTGATCATGGTATATGAGCTTTTTGATGTGCTGCTGAATTCTGTTTGCTAAAATTTTGTTGAGGATTTTTGCTTCTATGTTCATCAGTTATATTTGCCTGTAGTTTTCTTTTTGTGTGTTGTCTTTGTCTGTTTTTGGTATCAGACTGATGGTGGCCTTGTAGAATGAGTTTGGAAGTGTTCCTTCCTCTGCAATTTTTTGAAAGAGGTTTAGAAGGATAGGCATTAGCTCTTCTCTAAATACTTGATAGAATTCTCCTGTGAAGCCATCAATTCCCGGGCTTTTGTTTTGGGGGAAATTTTTGATCACAGCTTCAATTACNTTTTTGAAAGAGGTTTAGAAGGATAGGCATTAGCTCTTCTCTAAATACTTGATAGAATTCTCCTGTGAAGCCATCAATTCCCGGGCTTTTGTTTTGGGGGAAATTTTTGATCACAGCTTCAGTTACAGTGCTTATAATTAGGTTGTTCATAATTTCTATTTCTTCCTGGTTCAGTCTTGGAAGATTGTACTTTTCTAACAATCTGTCCATTTCTTCCAGGTTATCCATTTTATTGCCATATAGTTGTTCATAATAGTCTTTTATAATCCTTTGTATTTCTGCATTGTCTGTTGTAACCTCTCCTTTTTCATTTCTAATTTTGTTGATGTGATTCTTCTCTCTTTTTTTCTTGATGAGTCTGGCTAAAGGCTTGTCAATTTTGTTTATCTTCTCAAAGAACCAGCTTTTAGTTTTATTCATCTTTCCTATTGCTGCTTTCATTTCTTTTTCAATTATTTCTACTAGGATATTTATGATTTCTTTCTTTCTAATTTTTGGGGCTTATTGTACTTCTTTTCCCAGTTGTTTTAGGTGTAAAGTTAGGTTGTCTATTCAATGCTTCTTGTTTCTTGAGGTAGGATTGTATTGCTATAAACTTCACTCTTAGGACTGCTTTTGCTGCATCCCATAGGTTTTGAGTTGTTGTGTTTTCATTGTCATTTTTTTTCTAGAAAATTTTTTAATTTCCCTTTTGATTTCTTCAGTAACCCGTTGGTTATTTAGTAATACGTTGCTTAATCTCCGTGTGTTTGGGTTTCTTACAGTTTTTTTCTTATAACTGATATCTAGTCTCATAGTGTGTGATTGGAGAAGATGCTTGATATGATTTCAATTTTCTTAAATTTATTGAGGTTGGATATGTGACCCAAGATATGGTCTATCCTGGAGAATGTTCCATGTGCACTTGAGAAGAAGGCATATTCTTCTACATTTGGATGGAATGTCCTAAAGATATCAATGAGATCCATCACCTAATGTATCATTTAAGACTTGTGTTTCTTTATTAATTTTCTATTTTGATGATCTTTCCACTGGTGTGAGTGGGGTGTTAAAAACTCCTACTATTATTGTGTTATTGTCAATTCCTGCTTTTATGTCTGTTAGTGTTTGTCTTATGTGTTGATCAGTTCATCAGTTTAGTTCAGTTCAGTCGCTCAATCCTATCTGACTCTTTGCAACCCCATGGACTGCAGTATGCCAGGCCTCCCTGTCCATCACCAACTCCCAGAGTTTACTCAGACTTGTGTCTATTGAGTCAGTGATGCCATCCAACTAGCTCATCCTCTGTTGTCCCCTTCTCCTCGTGCCTTCAATCTTTCCCAGCATCAGGGTCTTTTCAAATTAGTTAGCTCTTCCCATCAAGTGGCCAAAGTATTGAAGTTTCAGCTTCAGCATCAGTCCTTCCAATGACTACTTAGGACTGATCTCCTTTAGGATGGACTGGTTGGATCTCCTTGCTGTCCAAGGGACCCTCAAGAGTCTTCTCCAACACTACAGTTCAAAAGCATCAATTCTTCAGTGTCAGCTTTCCTTATAGCCCAACACTCACATCCATACATGACTACTGGAAAAACCATAGCTTTGACTAGACAGAGCTTTGTTGGCAAAGTAATACCTCTGTTTTTTAACATGCTGTCTAGGTTGATCATAACTTTTCTTCCAAGGAGCAAATGTCTTTTAATTTCATGGCTGCAGTTGCCATCTGCAGTGANAGGAATAAATGTAGAAAAATATAATAGGTTTAGAAAAATTAAAAATTAAAATTATAAAAAAGAGAAAAAAATGGTAGAAAGGAAAAAGGAAAAAAAGGAAAACTCCACAGAACTGCAAAAGCCCAACGTAGAGGCAGAGGTTTATAACAACAATAAAAAATGTGACTGAGAAAAAAAAAAAGAAAAAGAAAAAGCTCAGTTAGCTTTCATAGTGCTGATAAAATCAACAACCACAACAGAGGAGGGGAAAAGGAAAAAAAGTGAGAAAAAATTCTAAAAGAATCTACAGAACAAGTCAAAATGTAAGAATAATAAATGTTTTTCTTGAGTCACTGCTGTCAGAGTCCTTTCCCTCGCTGGGAGTCACAGTCCACCTCACTTCCCTAGGATGCCCTCTAACACTGTACTGATCTCTAGACCTACTGTGGGGGCAGCTCAGATTAAAATCTGGTCCCACTTCTCTGTGTTCTTGCCTCCAGTGTCCACAGCTATCAGAACTAGTGCATTTTTGGTGGCGGGGGTGGGGGGGGGAGCTCTCAATGACTATATATTGCACAGGCACAGAGTCTGCCTAGTTGATTTTGTGGATTTAATCTGCAGCTTGTACAGCTGATGGGAGGGTTTGGGGTTGTCTTCTTTAGCCACACTGCCCCTGGGTTTCAATTGTGGTTTCATTTCCACCTCTTCATGTGGTCGTCCACTGGGGTTTGCTTCTGAGGCTGCCCTGAAGGACTTGGGTTTGCCCCTGTGAGGACCAGGTATGAAGGTGGTGCAGAGTCTTGGGTCACAGGGGTTCTGGCAGCACGAGGTACTCAGGGGTGTTGGCGGCTAGGGCAGCAGGAACTATAGTGTTCTAAAAGGGTATGGAAACCAGTATTGGCCAATACACTCCAGTATTCTTGCCTGGAGAAACCCACCTCCCTGACAGAGAAGACTGGTAGGCCACAGTCTACAGAGTCACAAGGAGTCGGACACNAGGGTATGGAAACCAGTATTGGCCAATACACTCCAGTATTCTTGCCTGGAGAAACCCACCTCCCTGACAGAGAAGACTGGTAGGCCACAGTCTACAGAGTCACAAGGAGTCGGACACTACCAAAGCGACCCTATGTGCATAGGTGCAAGACAGGCAGAAAAAGCCTGTGGCAGCTCTGCCTCAGTGAGAGTTGAGCATGAAGGTGGTGCAGCTGCTTGGCTTGTGGGGACCCTGGTGGTGCCAAGTGTGCAAGGACAGGGACTGTCTCTGCCGCTGGAGTTATGGCCCTATCAGAGTCTTTTTTCGAGCCTCTTGTAGCTGATGATCAGAAGGCCTCTTTGGCCAGTCTTTCTCTGTAGCTCCATGCATTCAGGCACTGAAGAGGGCTTCCTTGCCTGGGGTCCTTCTCTGTTGTTCAGCAAGTCAGGCACATTAAGGTTCCCCCTGGTTGGGGTCCTACTCTGTAGATCGGCACATCATTCACTTAAAGGGGCACCCTGGGTGGGATCCTACTCTGTAGTTCAGTGTGTCAGGCCTTTGATGGGCCAGCCTCTCTATTGTTCAGCTGGCACTGTTTGCATGTGGGGAGAGAGAGGCTCTGGTGATGGCTCCACCCCCTATGCATGACTCAGCAGTATCGCCTTGCTTCCATGGCTGCCCGGCTTTCCTCCACAGGCATTTCCCACCACAATCTTCTCCCTCAGTTCCCCTCAATCCTTCTCTCCATAGTCAACAGCAGCCTTCCCCGGGGATTGCTCCACAATCCCTAAATTCCAGCTCCCAGGCGCTGCGCCTTCCAGGGGATCTGTGTTCCTGTCTGGGGTATGTATGGCTGCTGCAAGGACTGTCTGATTCTCATTCCATTTAGGTTGCCACGGATCAGCTGTTTCACTCTCAGCCTTCAGTGTTTCTCCTTTGACTCAGACAGTTGCCCCAGTGTGGGGATCAGACCCCTGCTTGAGTTCCCCAACCTGCCAAGGGCAGGTCCAGTCCTAGTATCACTCCTGTTTTCCCCCTAGTTTCTTCAACCTACCAAGTTTTGCGTGGGTTTATGTATTCTTTTCCGATGATCAGATACTCCTGTCCGCTCTTAGCAGGTGTTCTGCATTCACTTCTATGTCTGAAGGTGTGTTCCTGATGTAACCATGGAGAGAGATGTACTCCACGTCCACCTTCTCCTCTGCCATCTTGTTCTCCCAATATTTGTCTTTGACATTTCATTTAGCATAATTCTCTCTAAGGTTGTTGTGGACTTTTATTTGGGAAAATATTTTAACTGCAAATTTAATATCTTTATTAAGAATATGTCTATTTGTTATCTGTTTCTTCTTGGGTAAGCTTTGATAGTTTGTATCTTTAAAAGAAATTTTCCATCTAGTGTCAAGTTTTTGATTTATTGACATAGATTGTTCATAATATTCCCTTGTTGTTGTGTTGTTCAGTCACTAAATTGTGTCTGACTCTTTGCCACCCCATGGGCTGTATCATGCCAGGCTCCTCTGTCCTCTGCTATCTCCCGGAGCTTGCCGAAATTCATGTCCATTCCATCTGTGGTGCTACCTAACCATCTCATCCTCTGCCACACCCTTCTCATTCTGCCTTCAATCTTTCCCAGCATCAGGGTCTTTTCCAGTGAGTTGGTTCTTTGCATCAAGTGACCAAAGTGTTGGAGCTTCAGCTTTAGCATCAGTCCTTCCAATGAATATTCAGGGTTGATTTCCTTTAGGATTGACTAGTTTGAACTCCTTGCCGTCCAAAGACTCTCAAGAGTCTTCTCCAGCACCACAGTTTGAAAGTATCAATTCTTTGGTGCTCAGACTTCTTTATTGACCAACTCACATCTTTACATGACTACTGGAAAAACTATAGCTTTGACTATGTGGACTTTTGTCAGCAAAGTGATCCCTCTGCTTTTTAGTATGCTGTACACTACCTAGGTTTGTCATAGCTTTTCTTCCAAGGAGCAAGTGTCTTTTAATTTCATGGCTGCAGGCACCATCCAGAATGATTTTGGAGCCCAAGAAAATAAAATCTGTCACTGTTTCCATTCTTGCCCCATCTATTTGCCATGATGTGATAGGACCAGATCCCATGATCTTAGTTTTATAAGCTATTCCCTTACTATCACGTTAATATTTGTGGAAATTTTAGTGATTGCACCTTTCTTTGTTCCTGATATTCTTAATTTACATTTTTCTCTCTTCCCCTAATCACTCTGGTCAGAGGTTTATGAATTTTATTGATCTTCTCAAAGAATCATAGTATTAGTTGCTGCATTATACACGAGTACAAGTTTAGTGGTTTAATGCAAGACGAATTTAGTATTTTGTAGTTTCTTTGGGTCAGGAGTCCACATGGTACAACTGATTCATCTACTCAAGGTTTCAGGAGGCTGAAATCAGGGACTTAGATCTCTTCTGAGGCTTGAGATCCTCTTCCAAGCTCACTCTTTGTTGGCAGAATTCATTTCCTTGTGACTCTGTGGCTAAGGTACCCATCTCCTTGCTAATAGTTAGCTAGACACTGCTTTGAGCTCCTACAGGGCTTTCTCACAACCTTGCCCTATGGCCTCCTTTCCCAACATGATATCTTACTTCTTGAACCAATATGAGAACACCTGCTGTGGCTTCTTATCCCTTAAGGATTACCTGATTTTTATCTTCCTTTTTGACTAATTCATAGTCAACTGATTAAGGACCTTTATTTAAACCTGCAAAATCTCTTGCTATATAGTGTAGCATAATTACAGGAGAGAGATTCTATCATAATCACCTGTCTTTCCTGCACTCAGACTTCCCTGGTAGCTCAGCTGGTAAAGAATCCACCTGCAATGCCAGAGATCCCTGTTCGATTCCTGGATTGGGAAGATATCCTGGAGAAGGGATAGGTTACCCATTCCAGTATTCATGGGCTTCCCTGGTGGATCAGACAGTAAAGACTCCGCCTGCAATGCTGGAGACCTGGATTTGACCTCTGGGCTGGGAAGATCCCCTGGAGGGGAGCAAGGCAACCCACTCCAGTATTCTTGCCTGGAGAATCCCATGGACAGAGGAGCCTGGCGGGCTACTATCCATGGGGTCACAAAGAGTCAAACATGACTGAGCGACTAAGCACAGCACGGCTTCCTGCACTCAAGGAGAGAGGATTATGCAGATGGGATAGACTTGGGGAGTGTGTCTTAGTGGGCCATTTTAGAATTCTTCCTACCACAATCAAACTTTGTTTTCATTGATTTTTCTATTGTTTTTCTTNTCACTCTGGTCAGAGGTTTATGAATTTTATTGATCTTCTCAAAGAATCATAGTATTAGTTGCTGCATTATACACGAGTACAAGTTTAGTGGTTTAATGCAAGACGAATTTAGTATTTTGTAGTTTCTTTGGGTCAGGAGTCCACATGGTACAACTGATTCATCTACTCAAGGTTTCAGGAGGCTGAAATCAGGGACTTAGATCTCTTCTGAGGCTTGAGATCCTCTTCCAAGCTCACTCTTTGTTGGCAGAATTCATTTCCTTGTGACTCTGTGGCTAAGGTACCCATCTCCTTGCTAATAGTTAGCTAGACACTGCTTTGAGCTCCTACAGGGCTTTCTCACAACCTTGCCCTATGGCCTCCTTTCCCAACATATCTTACTTCTTGAACCAATATGAGAACACCTGCTGTGGCTTCTTATCCCTTAAGGATTACCTGATTTTTATCTTCCTTTTTGACTAATTCATAGTCAACTGATTAAGGACCTTTATTTAAACCTGCAAAATCTCTTGCTATATAGTGTAGCATAATTACAGGAGAGAGATTCTATCATAATCACCTGTCTTTCCTGCACTCAGACTTCCCTGGTAGCTCAGCTGGTAAAGAATCCACCTGCAATGCCAGAGATCCCTGTTCGATTCCTGGATTGGGAAGATATCCTGGAGAAGGGATAGGTTACCCATTCCAGTATTCATGGGCTTCCCTGGTGGATCAGACAGTAAAGACTCCGCCTGCAATGCTGGAGACCTGGATTTGACCTCTGGGCTGGGAAGATCCCCTGGAGGGGAGCAAGGCAACCCACTCCAGTATTCTTGCCTGGAGAATCCCATGGACAGAGGAGCCTGGCGGGCTACTATCCATGGGGTCACAAAGAGTCAAACATGACTGAGCGACTAAGCACAGCACGGCTTCCTGCACTCAAGGAGAGAGGATTATGCAGATGGGATAGACTTGGGGAGTGTGTCTTAGTGGGCCATTTTAGAATTCTTCCTACCACAATCAAACTTTGTTTTCATTGATTTTTCTATTGTTTTTCTTCTTTTTTATTTCTTTCTCTAATTTTTCCTCTGATACTTATTGCTACTTTTATTTGCTTACTATGGCCACTTGATGTGAAGAACTGACTCATTTGAAAAGACCATGATGCTGGGAAAGATTGAAGGTGGGAGGAGAAGGGGATGACAGAGGATGAGATGATTGGATGGTATCACTGACTCAATGGACATGAGTTTGAGTAAACTCTAGGAGTTAGGGGTCTCAAAGAGTTGGACACAACTGAGCGACTGAACTGAACTGAACTAAGTAAATTTTTACTTTGCTCTTCACAAATTGGAAAAGCAGGTTATCAGTTTGAGACCTTTCTTCTTTTCTCATATAGGCATTTATGCTCTCAGTTTATTTACCCCCATGTATTTCTTTAATGGTACCCCACAAATATTACTGTGTTGTACTTTCATTTTCTATAGTTCAAAATTTACTTTATAATTCTTTGAGCCCTTCAAAATAACCCATGTGTTATTTACAACTATGTTGCTTTAATTTCCAAATACTTGAGCATTTTCCAGAAATCCGTTAATAGTTTCTAATTTAATTCTATTTTGGTTCTGGAGTATACTTTGTATTATTTAAAATCTTTTAAGTGAATTGAATCATTTTTATAGACCAGAATAGGATTAATAGTGTTAAATATTCTGTATGTAGTTAGAAAGAATGTACATCTGTTTTTGGGTGTGCTGTTCTATAAATGCTAATCAGGTTAAGGTGACTGATAATTCTGTTTAAAACTTCCACATCCTCACTGATTTTCTATTTATTCTTATTAAGAAAGAGGTACTGTAATCTCCTGCTATAACTCTGGATCTGTTTATCCTTGCAGTTCTATTAGTTTTTGCTTCATGTATTTTGAACCTCTACTATTTTTACTCAAGGATAGTGACATTTTCATTTGAAATATGTTTTCTAGCTTCAGTGTTAGTAATTTTTCCTGATCTTTTAAAAGAGCAAACTGTGTAAAAAGGATAGTTTGTAATGCAGATAGGGAATGATCTCTTTTCATTTCTTGTATGCACAAAACAAATGCATAACAATATACTGATCCAGTAAAGGAGATTAAAGAGTGACCTTATGTGGAAGAATGTGATGTCACAAAATTCAAGAACAAGGCATATTTCAAGGAAGGAGTTATCCAGTGTTATATGGTACAGAAAGCTCATGAATAGGACTATAACTATCCCTTGGGTTTAGTGTCGGGCAGATCACTGTTGACCTATGTGAAAGCTAACTTGATGAAGTATTGAGGGGGGAACCACTGTGGATTCTCCTGAGGAGTGAATGAAGGGGAGAAATGATGACAGCAGTACACATGGTTTCTGGGAAGAGTCAGATATTTTATGCAAAGTACCTTGTAGAATGACTAGAGTATACTCAATCCTTAATAGATATGGCTACTATTATTATTATTGCCAGCATTGTTACTGTCATTGTTGTTATTTTATTTTTTACTTTTATTAGGGTGTAATTGCATTACAGTGTTTGCTAGTTTAGTTAGTTTCTACTTATTGTCATTATTTTATGTATTTATTTATTTATTTTAAATACTTTATTCTACTTTACAATACTGTATTGGTTTTGCCATACATTGACATGAATCAGCCACAGGTGTACACGAACTCCCAGTGCTGAAGCCCCCTCCCCCCTCCCTCCCCACACCATCTCCCCGGATCATCCCGTACACCAGCCCCAAGCATCCTGTATCCTGTATTGAACATAGACTGGCGCTTCATTTCTTATATAATAGTATACATGTTTCAGTGCCATTTTCCCAAATCATCCCACCCTCTCCCTCAGAGGCCAAAAGTCCTTTCTATACCTCTGTGTCTCTTTTGTTG
>SJYW01035294.1:0-18563 GCA_006410735.1 Raphicerus campestris | reverse complement strand
CTGCCTTCCCTGTAGTGCTCTGGACTCAGGAATCATAGCTGGTAAAGTCACAGCAACTCAGACCTCCAGAAGGCTGCTTCAGACATTTAGTCGCAGAACTGGGTGTGGGATTCGCAGGGTTTTTTTTTTTTTCCCCTTCCGTGGTGTTCAACATCTCTTCCCAGTCCAGATGTTCCCAGCTGAACATCTCAAGAGAATATTCTCCAGCTTCTACTTCTGTGTTAACTCATGTCATAAGAAAGCTTACATTTTATTGACATTGGCTTGGCCAAAAAGTTCATTCGGGCTTTTCCATGATCACGTCTTATAGAAAACCTCAAACGAACTTTTTGGCAAAGTCAGTATTGTGCTATTGTCTCTCCCTGCAGACATGTATTCATTAAATGAGTACCACATACCGCCAATCGTAAGGTGAGCTATTTCGCATTTTAACATCTTCTAAATTAGAATGTACCTTACTGCCTCTGAGGAGTCATAATTTATTTGTAGTGTTTTCCCTTTCTTAGTGATACACAAAATAGTAGTATATCTATTATTAGCGGCATCTTAGATCCAACAAAACGTGCATGGTATTTAAAAATGTAACTCCAGACTTTCCCAGGCTTGACATAACAAATTACTTGAAGACTACCTCTGCACTTTCTGCAAAATAATTTGTACGCATTGCATAATTTATATTTAATGCCTGGAAAACAAATCTGTCACAATAAATCTCAGAGTTCAGTGCTAAAGAAAGCGCCTGTCTCCCACTGAATGGCCTGCCCCTCTTTCTGGTAACCACAGTAATGAATTCTTGCAAATTTCTGTTTTAACCAAGACAGCCAAGAAGCTCCAAGCTCGCCTCTCCCTCCGATCTTCCATTTACCATCTTTACCCTCCTTTTAATCGTGGTAAAGAACACATTCTTTGTTCCTTTTCAGAAGTAAGTGGGGGCACAACTAAAGAAACAGACTCTGCACCTCTGCAGGAGTCCTGAAATATGCCAGCTACAGGTAAAGCACCCTCCTACAGCAGTGATCCTTGATCTTTCTTTTGGCCTCTACACACATACATATACACAGCATCCTCCTGACAATACCACCTCATCACCGCCCCCCCATAAATCTGCATGGAGGGACGCTGAAACATGACTACCCACCTACAGGAGCTCATCAGAACCTCAGACTGTGCCAACAGACTCTAGTGGTTCTGACCTACATCCCACTCTTGCCTTGGTCTCATTTCTATGCCCAGGAGAGTGAATTGCACAGTGATGGCTCAATGACTTGTTCCTGAAGATGACTGAAAATAATACAAAATTAGGTGTAAACATTTGAAAGGTACGCTGGCAATGAACAACTCTGGAGTTCCAGCTTCATTCCCTTCTAGGTGTGATTGTGTGTCTGGCGAATGAGACGTGAACTGAAGTGCCATGTGAGACTCCCCAGAAGTCTTCTTAAAGGGAACAAGCAAGCCTCTCTTCTTCGCTTCCTTCACCTTACTGCCTGGAACTCACCTATGATGGCTGAGGTTCCAGCAACCCCAACCATCATTTTCTTGTCTTTGGCCAAGAAAATGAGGCTCAAAGGACCCTCAAGTGCACAAATGGTAGGCCAGAAAGTCAGAGCATTCCAAGTCTCTGATGACTTTGGGGAGCTATCTACAGTCCCAGGCTGCTCCCCTTCCAGACTTCTTCCTCGTGAAAGAAGGAAGCCCGGGGGTCTTTATTCTTAGGGCTGTCTTGTGCTGTGTGTGTGTGTACCCAATCACTTCAGCCATGTCTGGCTCTTTGGGTCCCTGTGGACTGCAGCCCGCCAGGCTCCTCTGTCCATGGGATTCTCCAGGCAAGAATACTAGAGTGGGTTACCATGTCCTTCTCCAGGGGATCTTCCTGACTCAGGGATCAAACCTGCAACTCTTGTGTCTCCTGTATTACAGGCAGATTCTTTACCAGTGAGCCACCATGGAATCCCAGTTCCTCACTGATACAGCATCATAGCATGATCCATATAGGAAGGGAATAGATCAGGAAAAGGATGGTCGTAAAATGAGTCCAAGCCTGAAAGTCAGATCTCCTCTCTCTGGTCTTTGTTACACTGGTTATGCCTTTAGCTCTGTGAACTTAAGCAACTCACTTAACCTCTATTTACTCAAGTCTTCTTGTTAAAAGAATAAAACTCCTTCTACAGAGTTATGATGGCTAAATGACATAAAGAGGGGAAAATCTTTTGAGATGGTAAAGCCATTTATCATTATTATGGATGGTTATAGTGATGTTCTATGAAATAATCCTTCCATTAGCCCATTTGCTGTTAAATGGGTCAATTCTAGACTCCCATGTCCTGGGCAGTGATGTTGACATTAAAATGGAAACCATGGAGCTTAAGAAATCCCAAGTAATTTTGATAGAGCACAGTTTTGCAAGTCCCTTTCTCTTCAGAGGGAAGGGACCATCTTGTGATCAAGGGAGGCAGAATGGTGACGATGATCAATCCTTTTATGCTGATACATGGAAGAGGGCTTAATAAACCTAACTGGAGACAATCTGATTATCCCTGGAGGAGTGAAGATCCACTCTCAGAGGCAGTTTGGAGTAATCATTAAAAGGCAAAGTCTACAGTCAGCCCCCTGGAAGTTCTGCCCTTAGACTTGCTAAGCTCCCTATGCTTTGTTTTCTCCAGCTTTAGGGACGGCTTTGGGGTAGAGGTGGCCAGTTGGTCACCCATCCACACTGTGGGCATGTGGCTGCCGAGTCAGTGTCTACATTTCCCAGTCCCCTTTATGGCCAAATGTGACTGAATCTCACATGTGACAGTGGAAGTGACTGTCCCTGATCAGAGCAGTTAAGAAGCGGGTGATTCCCCTACCAATTCTTTCCCAGCCAGCTGAAAGGAGAGAATTCTGAAGACTTAGAGGAGGACAGAAGTGTAGATGGGAGGAGCCTAGATTCCTATATCACACAAAAGGCTGCACACCCAGGATTACTCACAATAGATTGAAACAAGTGAGAAACCAGCTTTTTATCATGTTGGACCACAGAGGTTTGGAAATTTGTTAAAACTAGTATTAACCCAAACAAATGCAAATATGAAATCCTACTTTGAGGTTGTCATGGATTCAGGTGATATCTGTAAAAACTTTTAAGCCCCTTAATAATCTCCGCCTAATAATCTCTGCCGTCTTCCCCCACTAAGTACCCCAAAATGAACAGAGTCTAAAGGTAATAGGTGGATTTTTCTCAATACTTTTTGAAGAAAACAAATGTAAGTAAAAAACAAACTCCCCAGCTCCTCTTAAAATTGGATACACAGAAATTCTGGAGCACTGTTGCTTAGCAACCTGGCAGATAATCAGCACTTCTAATTGTCAATTATGAGTGTTAGAAGGGATAGGTTTTTCTATGCAAAGAATAATAAAAATCAATAGTTCTTGAATGCTTACTGTGTATTAGACACTGTACTAGGAACTTGACTGTGTTATTTAATTCCAGCCATAAACTGATTGAGGTACACATATTATCCCTATTTTACAGATAAGAAAACTGAAATTCAAAAAAGATTAAGTAACTTGCGGAGTTAGTAAGGGTGTGGCTTTGAATCCAGAACTGTTCATTCCCAAAGCCTGTGTCCTTTCCTTTCTGTTATGTACTTGGTTCCAGGGCTACCCCTCAGAGTACAAGGACTCCAGTCACTGGGGGTAATTTAATCACCACAATGCCATAACCAGATACCGGTTTCTAGGTAGTTTTTTTTTTAAGCCCCTTAAAATCAATTGCCAATCCCAAAAGGAAAGTATTTTTTAACCCATGATTTATATAGGTTACCTCACTATAACATTTTTTAATCTTCTCTTAATTTTAATCACTACTCAGCCCCTTATAAATTGTCACATCATGGAAGGAATGGATCAGAAAACTTATAAGGAGAAAGCTTGGAGGCGTTAGTGATTTTTACCTCTCACATTAAAGACACTGTCCTGGGAAGACTCCCCTGGGTTCCCATGAGAGCTCTTGGCATCTGTGATTTTTTGCATTACAGCTGAGGGCCAAGGGTATGGACCCTGCCAGACATCTCTGCACAGGAGAGTGATCTAGAAAAGCCCTTGGGCCAGCTCAGGACATCAGAGGCGAACAGAAGGCACAGATGCTCTGTGTCACACAGGGAAAGGGAAAGGCCTCCTCAGACCAGGAGTGTATCTATCACGGGTGGCCCTTTGTGACAGACAAGAGAAGATGGGCTTGGACTACTTACTGCTTAACAGCACGTGTGAAGGGCACAGGGGGCCAAAGTGCTATCTCCTCCCTAAAGAACATGGGTAGGGGGGCTTCTTTAATGATCCAGTGTTTAAGAATCCACCTTGCAATGCAGGGCATGCAGGTTCGCTCCTTGGTTGGGGAACTAAGATCCCACATGCTACAGAACAACAGCCCTTGCACAGCAACTGCTGAGCCCGTGCGCCCTGGGGCCCATGCACCGAAGTGAAAGATCCCCCAATGATGCAATGAACATCCCACATTCTCAACCAAGACCCCACACAGTCAAATTCATTAACTTTTCTAAAAAAATAAATAAATTGTTTTAAAAGAAACACTCAGGTGGCAGTGTTCTCTCCTGAGCAGAGTGGACTTGCTTTTAGTCCAGGGTATTCCTATTCCCATTGTTCATACCTGTAAGCCTTCAAGACATTGCGTGTGTCAAAAATAGTAGCGCTCTCAGTGCTCAGTTCTGATTTTGTTCTCAAGGCAAGGGAAACAAGGGAAGTGTTATTGACACTTATACTTGGCATTTCATTTCCTGAGTTTCTTAACAGCATTAGGTATTTGAGGGTGTTCATGAATCTGATTTCTTCTTCCTTCTGGATTCTGAACCAATGGAGAAGTAATACACAAGAAGCAAAGATCACACGGATGGCATTCTTGCCGAGGAGACTGGTGTGAAGACCTGGTTGGGATGTGAGTCCCAGAGAAGCAATTCTCTTCCCACTGAGATGAAAGCACACACTGGTCCCAGGATGAGCAGCCGTGGGGCATCGCAGGGCCTGTGACAGAGTGGAGGAGAGTGGGGACCCGTGAGGAGGCTGAAGGGCTGAGCATAGCGGGTGGGTACCAGGCCTGCTCCCCATTTTCCCGAGGAAGGCTAGAGAGAAGCGCTGGAATGGTCCCTCCTGTTACATTCCCCAGGGAGGTAAGGGGGCTGTGCTTTGCTTAGTCGCTCAGTCGTGTGTGACTCTTTGCAACCCCGTGGACTGTAGCCCACCAGGCTCCTCTGTCCATGGGGATTCTTCAGGCAGGAATACTTGTCGGTTGCCATGCCCTTTTCCAGGGGATCTTCCCAACCCAGGAACTGAACCCAGGTCTCCCGCATAGCGGGCAGATTCTTTACCATCTGAGCCACCAGGGAAGACCAAGAATACTGGAGTGGGTGACATGTCCCTTCTCTGGGGTAACTACCTGACCCAGGAATTGAACTGGGGTCTCCTGCATTCAAGGCAGATTCTTTACCAGCTGAGCTACCAGGGAAGCCCAGATAAGGGGCATGGATTCTGTGTTCTACAGGGATCATGAGGAGTAAGGCAAATAAGCTTTCCTCCCAACAAGTTGCTGAAGACAAGAAAAGATCCCCTAATTCTGGAGGCAGTTTAGAAGCCATAGGGGTGCCCAAAGAAAGGAAGCCCATCTGGACCTCTGAGTCAGCCACATCGTCTCCATCTGTCAGCCACCCCGGGTCTCCTTTTCTGCACCAAGAAGCTGACCAGCTTTGCAACTCTTGGCTAACTAGCTGGGACTCATCAGCATCCATTGATCCAAATCACCTCTGCCAGTCTCCTCCAGCCAGCGCCCATTGGCTGCGTTTCCGCGTCCCCTCTCCTGGAAGCCCTGTGCAGCACTGACATTTTGAAGGATTGCTTTTCCTGAATCCACTGCATTTTCCCTTCTTGGATGTAATTGACGGGCTGCTCAGCTTCCCTTTGCTGCAGCCGCAGCTCCGCGGTCACCACAGCTCCAGCATGTGTTAGCGGATTCGGCAGGGTGAGAATTATAGTCCTGGGCTCCACATGCTTTCCTGATTGGCGTGGTGTTTTCCAATCTGTTAGCGTTTCACAAGCAAAACATTATTTTAATTAACTTTGAGTGATACTGATGGGCTAGACTTTTTCTCTGCTTTTTCTCCTCCTTGTCCCCAGACTCCCATGCAGCATCCCTGTGCTGTCTCCTGTAATGACAGACCTCTAGTTATAAGGAATGCCACCAGAGGCCCTGGGCCCTTCCCATGCCTCCTCCCAGGACCTTGGGATCTTAAGAAACTGGCCCTGGCTCCTGGCCAAGTGTTGCCCTGGTTGAACTTGTTTTGATGCCCAAAGAGTGAAAGAATTTCCAAAGCAGGCTTGACTTGCAGGTTTGGTTGATCTGATCTGCCTACCATAAATGATCTCTTACTTAAAATACCTGTGCATTTGAAACAGTCCGGTGGCCCAGGCAGGGTGGAATGTTCCAGAAGAAGCCACATAAGGGCAGAAGTTTAAGGTGGTGGGTTCCGCCTTGGGGGATGGCTATTTTCCTGAGAGGCCAGGGTGCTGCCAGGGAGGCTGAGAAGCCAACAAGACTTGTAGGTAAATATCCTTAGGCTGAATAATAGTGATAGTATCTTGAATTGGTCTGGCTTCCAGAAACTTCATAGAACAAAGGGGTATTTTATCCAGATGTGATCTCCCCTTCATTGATTTTTTTTTTAATTTTAATGAGAAAATGTGTTTTAGAGTCTTTGAAACAGCCCTTCAGCCCACCCAAGTTCAGGCCTTGCCTGCTTCTCACCTGGATTAGCCTCAGGCTCCCCCCTCAGCTCTGCTGCCCACCCTTCGCCCTTTGCCCCTCCCTCTTGTGGCTGCCAGCTTCAGCCATCTNGTCTGCATTACTGTGGACATACTGTTCTCTGTCCATCTCTGTGCTGGTCATAATCTTCTCTTGGAGGGCACTTTCTCCATCTGTTCATTGCATCCTCTGTGGCATCCAACACAGCTTCTTAAATTTAACAATTGCTCAATAAGCAGCAACTGAATTGACCTGGCCTTAGTGTTGATACCTTGCTTATAATGTGCGCTGAGGTACTGTCTTCCTGAGCATTTTCTATCCTAGGTTCAGAAATTGTAAGACCCATATCCATCAAGATAGAACACTTGTGCTTTTTAATTTGGAGGACAACTTCTGTTCTTTTCATCAGATTTGAGAAACCAGAGAGGCATTGGCAGTGGGGGTGATGGGGAGGCTAGCAACTTCCTGGGAATTTCAAGAGCTTTAAAGTTAGGTTTGACTCCGTCCCATCTCTGACCGCATGTGTGACCTTGAGCAAGTTCCTAAGTCTCTCTGAACCTCAGTTTCTCTTCTCTGAAATGGAGACCAAAGTACTTATTTTGTTAGTTTATTTATGAGACTTAAAAAGGAATATTTCCATTAAACACTAATTCAGTGCTTTATATAGTGGCTGTAAATCATTGTTCCTGTCATCATCCCAACCCTAGTAGTAAGTTAGTTTTCCAAATCGTATTCCAGAGTCAGTTGTTGAGCCTTTTAAGGAGTATATTGTGTTTCCACTAGTCGCCCGTCCTGCTACTGACTGTTGAACAGGGCGGGGTGCAAAAGGGGACTATGACAAGATTATAACCTGATTGGAAGATACTAGCACAAGAACATTTATTGATCTGTGCATAGACCAGTGTTCAAGTGTGTGTTCAAAGGAAAAGAGATTTGCTGAAGGCAGAGTGAGATGAGTCTAATCGTGGCATTGAGACGCCCTGTGCCGGCCCTGCTCCTCTGGCTGTGCACCCTAACTGTAGCCGTGCGTAAGCGAGTGACTCTGGAGGCACCTGGCTTCACAGATCGAGCCCTGCAGCTGCCCTAGCCGCTTCACCCTCCACTCCTGCACTGAGAAGGGCCCTGTGTGTGAGTGTGCACGCTAAGTCACTTCAGTCATGCCCGATTCCTTGCAACCCTATGGACTGTAGCTTGCCCGGTTCCTCTGTCCATGGGATTCTCCAGGCAAGAATACTGAAGTGGGTTGCCATGCCTTCCTCCAGGGGATATTCCCAACCCAGGGAGAGAACTCATGTCTCTTGCATCTCTTGCATTAGCAGTGGGGGGGGAGGTTTAACACTCGCACCATCTGGGAAGCCCTAGAAGAACCCTGGGCTTGGCTTCATAATGTTCTGCTGTCATCAACTTGAAATTCTCCCTAATTTCCTAACAGGCTCTGTATTTGCATTTTGTATCAGGCCCCACAAATTCTGTAGCCAGTCCTGCTTAAAAGAATTTGAGGGACATGACCGAAGCGACTTAGCAGTAGTAGCAGCATGCTTAATTCATTTTCTGCCCCCACTACCTGACACATGATGTGCTCATAAATATTTCTGGAATTAATGAATTTCACTTCCACGATCATCTGGGTGACAACTGCTCATATATCTTCTTTTACCTGAAGTTTTACACTTAAAACTTACAAAGGTAGGTATGTTTGTGCCTTTGAATTTTGTGAAATAGGATATTTGCAGTTTTCTACATAGTATTCATGTAGACAAAGAGCAGCTATTTACAGAACCTAGGGGACTTTTCCATCTGTTTAAACATCTCAGTTTAACCTGTTTTTTTTTATTCACTCAATTATAACCTAGGTCCTCACACTCCAACAGACACACTCACTCCCACTCACTCATACACTCACACTCACCTTTCCCTGAAACTGTTTTGGAACCAACTGGCACTCTGATGTAAACAAATGTATTGCAGACATTTAAAAAAGCAATTCAAGTACAGTTTCTGACATCTGCTAGAGCAACAATAGGCAAGTAAAAAATACATTTGAAAAGTGATTTATATATACATTTTTTACATGTGTGGATATATGCATTTGTGGTAAAAAGATACATGACATGAAATTTACCACTTTAACCATTTTAAAGCATACAACTCAGTAGCGCTGAGTGTTGATGCGTTCACATTGTTATGCACTCAGCACTGCCATCCACCCATTTCCAGAACCCTTCCATCATCCCCAGCTGACACCTTGTACAATAATCCCCCATTCCACTCTCCCTCCAGCCCCTGGTGACCACTGTTCTACTTGCTGTCTCTATGAATTTGACTATTCTGCATATCTCACATAAGTGGAATTGTACATTATTTCCACTTTGGGGCCTGTCTTGTTTTACTTAGCATAATGTGTTCAAGGGTCTTCCCTGGTAGCTCAGATAGTAAAAACTCTGCCTGCATTGCAGGAGATTGGAGTTTGATCCCTGGGTCAGGAATATCCCCTGGAGAAGGGAATGGCTACCCACTCCAGAATTCTTGCCTGGAGAAGTCCCTGGAGAGAGGAGCTTGCAACCATGGCATTGCGAAGAGTCAGACACTACTAAGCGACTAACACGTTCAAGGTCTTCAAAGTGTTTACCCATGTTGGAGCTTGTGGCAGAATTTCATTCTTTTTAAGGCTGAATAATATGTTACTGAACATATATATCATATTTTGTTCACCTGTCAATGGAAATTTAGGTTGTTACATATATATGTGTGTGTGTGTATGTGAAATATATATTAGCCATAATATTTCCTGAGAGCTTTTAAATATTACAGTGTGAAAATCTTTTTGATAATGGGGATCCAGCTCCAGTGAGCTAGCTAATCCTTCTTTCCCACACAGTCTCAGAGATCTTCTGTGATCATGAAGAGAATCCCGCCCAGAGGAGAGGAGGAAAAAACGCCTCTCCAGAGTGCGATCTTTGGCCAAGCCTGAGCTTATAAACAGTGTCTCAGAAATGTCCATTTATAGGGAACTATATTCAATATCTTGCAATAATCTATACTGAAAAAGAATATGAGAAAGTATATATATGCAGATGCTAACAGAGTTTTGCCAAGAGAACGCACTGGTCATAGCAAGCACCCTCTTCCAACAACACAAGAGAACACCCTACACATGGACATCACCAGATGGTCAATACCAAAATCACATTGATTATATTCTTTGCAGCCAAAGATGGAGAAGCTCTAAACAGTCAGCAAAAACAAGACCTAGAGCTGACTGTGGCTCAGATCATTAATTTCTTATTGCCAAATTCAGACTTAAAGTGAAGAAAGTGGGGAAAACCACTAGACCATTCAGGTATGACCTAAATCAAATTCCTTATGATAATTCAGTGGATGTGACAAAAAGATTCAAGGGATTAGATCTGAGAGACAGAGTGCCTGAAGAACTATGGACGGAGGTTCGTGACATAGTACTGGAGGCAGTGATCAAGACCATCCTCAAGAAAAAGAAATGCAAAAAAGGCAGAATGATTGTCTGAGGAGCCCTTACAAATAGCTGTGGAAAAAAAGAGAAGCTAAAGGCAAAGGAGAAAAGGAAACATATACCCATCTGAATGCTGAGTTCCAAAGAATAGCAAGGAGAGATAAGAGAGATCTTTCTCAGTGATCAATGCAAAGAAATAGAAGAAAACAATAGAATGGGAAAGGCTAGAGATCTCTACAAGAAAATTAGAGATACCAAGAGAGCATTTCATGCAAAAATGGGCACAATAAAGGACAGAAATGGTATGGACGTAACAGAAGCAGAAGATATTAAGAGGTGGCAAGAATACACAGGAAAACTATACAAAAATGATCTTCATGACCCAGACAATCACGATGGTGTGATCACTCACCTGGAGCCAGACATCCTGGAATGCAAAGTTAAATGGGCCTTAGGAAACATCACTACAAACAAAACTAGTTGAGGTGATGGAATTCCAGTTGAGCTATTTCAAATCCTAAAAGATGAGCTGTGGAAGTACTGCAGTCAATATGCCAGCAAATTTGGAAAACTCAGCAGTGGCCACAGGACTGGAAAAAGTCAGTTTTCATTCCAATCCCAAAGAAAGGCAATGCCAAAGAATGCTCAAACTACTGCACAATTGCACTCATCTCACACGCTAGCAAAGTAATGCTCAAAATTCTCCAAGCGAGGCTTCAACAGCACATGAACCCTGAACTTTCAGATGTTCAAGATGGGTTTAGAAAAGGCAGAGGAACCAGAAATCAAATTGCCAACATCCGCTGGATCATGGAAAAAGCGAGAATTGCACAAAAACATCTACTTCTGCTTTATTGACTATGCCAAAGCCTTTGACTGTGTGGATCACAACAAACTGTGGAAAATTCTTCAAGAGATGGGAATACCACACCACTTGACCTGCCTCCTGAGAAGTCTGTATGCAGGTCAGGAAGCAACAGTTAAAAGTGGACATGGAATAACAGACTGGTTCCAAATCGAGAAAGGAGTACATTAAGGCTGCATACTCTCACCCTGCTTATTTAACTTATATGCAGAGTACATCATGCGAAATACCAGGCTGGATGAAGCACAAGCTGGAATCAAGATTCCCAGGAGAAATATCAATAATCTCAGGTATGCAGATGACACCACTCTTATGGCAGAAAGTGAAGAACTAAAGATCCTCTTGGTGAAAGTCAAAGAGGAGAGTGAAAACTCTGGCTTAAAACTCAACATTCAGGAAACTAAGATCATGGCAAATAGATGGGGAAACAATGGAAACACTGACAGACTTTAGTTTGGGGGGGCTCCAAAATCACTGCAGATGGTGACTGCAGCCATGAAATTAAAAGACACTTGCTCCTTGGAAGAAAAGCTATGACCAACCTAGATAGCATACTAAAAAGAAAAGACATTACTTTGCCAACAAAGGTCCATCTAGTCAAGGCTATGGTTTTTCCAGTGGTCATGTATGGATGTAAGAGTTGGACTGTGAAGAAAGCTGAGTGCAGAAGAATTGATGCTTTTGAACTGTGGTGTTGGAGGAGATTCTTGAGAGTCCCTTGGACTGCAAGGAGATCCAACCAGTCTATCCAATAAAGGACATCAGTCCTGAATATTCACTGAAAGGACCGATGCTGAAGCTGAAACTCCAATACTTTGGCCACCTGATGAGAAGAACGGACTCACTGGAAAAAGACCCTGATGCTGGGAAAGATTGAAGGCGGGAGGAGAAGGGGACAACAGAGGGTGAGATGGTTGGATGGCATCACCGACTCGATAGATATGAGTCTGAGCAAGCTCCGGGAGTTGGTGATGGACAAGGAAGCCTTGTTTTCTGCATTCCATGGGGTCACAAAGAGTCAGACACGACTGAACAACTGAACTGAACTTTTATATGCACACCCTAAATACTCATTGGAAGGCCTGATGCTAAAGCTCCAATACTTTGGCCACCTGATGTGAAGGCCTGACTCACTGGAAAAGACCCTGATGCTGGGAAAGATTGAAGGCAAAAGGAGAAAGGGGGTGGCAGAGGATGAGATGGTTGGATGGCATCACTGACTCAATGGACAGGAGATTGAGTAAATTCCAGGAGGTGAAGGACATGGAAGCCTGGTATGCTGCAGTCCCTGGGGTCACAAAGAGTTGGACATGACTTAGCGACTAAACAACAACAACGTGTATGTGTGTGTGTGTGTGTGTGTGTGTGTGTGTGTGTGTGTATATACAGGCACATATATATAGAACTGAACCATTTTGTTATATACCAAAAACTAACATGACATTGTAAATCAACTATATTTCAATTTTTAAAAATGTCCATTGAACCCATACCCAGCAAGGACTTAAGTCTCATACATAGACCCAGGTGCTTTCATCAACAGCCTTACACCCCTAGAGATCCTTTCCACACAACCTAAATGGACTCCAAAACATGGCCTCTGGTTTGCAGTGAAGCTGAGTTGGGCAGGTGGGCTATGGACCCCGTCCCTCGGTGAGGAGAGTAGTTCCTCACATCTGGAGTTAGAGGTGCATGGGCTGTGGAGAGTGGGGCAAGAGTTGATGTAAATATCCGCCTCGATGGCTTCTTTATTCTGGATGATGCTGGCCTGTGGCCACACCCAAGTCAGGAAGAGGCCTCAACAGCCTGAACAGCCATCCGAGTGTTGGATAGTGTCTTTGATGGAGCTGGCTGATAGTTCTTCTTTTCCCCTACTGAGGGCTCTTCAGGCAGAGGGAACTGCAGGATGGGAAAGTCTCGGAAGAGCCGGGCGTGTTCCAGGAGCAGAAGGCAGGCAGAGGGCTCTGGCAGAGTGAGCTGAGTGAGGAGCAGGTGGTAGAGGCAGGCGGTCCTTGCAGCTGGGTAAGGATCTGGACCAATTACAAGAAGCCAGAGGTTGATGATAAGCAGAAAAATGATCCAAAGGACATGTGTAAGGGCGGGCTCTGGTTGCAGCTGCGGGTCAGAGGAACGGGTGCGTGCATCTCCTCATTCTCCCTTCTCTCTTTTGGGAGCAACGCAGGAAGGGGCCACAGAGAACCCAGCCTCAGCTCCCCCTCACTTGGCAGGCTTCTGTCAAAGTCAAAGGCCAGCCCTGGGCTGCGTGTGAACCTGGGTGGAGGTGACAACCCCAGGGGCACCTGGGCACCTTTGTCAGGTGCTGCCCGGACTCACTTCTGGTCTTGAGCAGTCCACTGCTTCACACTCCCCTTCAGTCAAAATGGGGAGGAAGGTTTTTGTCTCCACGAAAGCTCCCGAGGAGAACCACATGAGGCCCCTCCACTGAAGGGCAGACCTTTGCCAGGGGCTCTCTAGGAGAGAGGTGCCCTCTGCATCAAGGAGCAAGCAGAGCAGAAGGTCATCTTGCAGATTCCTACCCTGCGGAGGGCAGTTCTCTGGGGCAGGCAGGAGTCGGGGTGGGAGGATGAAGCTACATCACCTCCTTTTGGGGAATCGCTCCTCCTTATTCAATGCGTTTAGCGTGTAGTTGGACAGTCACATCCAAAGCTCAGAAGAGAAAAATGATCTGAAAATACAGGTTTAGAAACAGGTGTAAGTGGCACCTGAGGTCTTGAAAGGGAATCAGAAATCTTGGGGAACATATGTGAACTAACAAGAGAAGACTAACAACTGATCTCTAGAAAACATCAACATTGCAGGGTGAGCGGGATAAGAAGAAACAGGGGAAAGGGTAAGAGGGCCAGGGGGAAGGCATGACCAAGGAGGGAGAGAGTCTTTAAGAAAAAGGGCATGGCCAGCAGTGCCAATAAGAAATCTACCAAGAGGAGCTGCACTGAGGATTCAGCTGGTAATCCAACTGTTGGCTGCTATTCACTGTTGCCCAGGCAACAGCATCCTGTCCTTTGAATAGGTCTGGCTCTGAGTATGGAGGTAGCAGGGAGAGCGAAAAGATGCCAGAGGTGTAGGACACAGAACTGGTGAAGATTCTGAGGAAGGTTAACCTCAGCAAGGTTTGTAAAGTACAGTAGGAATTAGCCAGCTGCCAAGAATGGAGGGGAAACTATTCCAGACTGAAAGGGTGCTAAGGGAACACCCTGGGACCTGCCGGTAGTCTAACAGGCCTGGATGGTTGGGGGTACACAGTAAAGTCATGAGAGAGAGGCTAGGGAAAACACCAGGGTGAAATGACAGGGCTTTCGGTCTTTTTAAGACGCTTGCATTTTCTTTCAAGACAATAGGGAGCCCCCAAGGTATTTTAAGCATAAAGCTAATATGAGCACATTTGCATCTTGGACTGATCACCCTGGCAACAGAGAGAAGCTATTAGTTTAAGGCAAGGTGAGAAATTACGAAGGGCTGTGGCAGTGAGGATGGATCTGTGATATATTAAGGAAGAATTGGCAGGGCATTTTCAAATGGCAACCCACTCTAGTATTCTTGCTTGGAGAATCCCATGGACAGAGGAGCCTGGTGGGCTACAATCCATGGGCTCACAGAGTCAGACACAACTGAGCGACTTTCTATTTTATATAATACTTAGTGGTAAAGGCAAAATTTAACACCCTAAGTCAGGCTCAGCGGCAAAGACTGCTAGTAACAGAATCTCTGGGTTTGGCTCCCCCAAGTAAAACCTGTATATCCCATCTTCCTTGCAGTTATAAGGGCCATGTGTCTAAGATCTGTCCAATAACTTGTAAGTGGATGAGTCTTATTCTGGGAACCCTCTTTATAATTTATCTATCACCCACCCTTTGCCCCCGTATCCTTTTCTCCCTCCTGCTGGATGTAACGGCTGGAACTGGAGCAACCATCTTGGACCTTGAGATGACCATGAACTTGGGAATAGAAATTAAGCAGAGAAATTAGGCAGAAGGAATCCCCTGGTCCCTGAAGGCTTCTTGGAGCCAAGTTTCCCTATCAGCCCAGGAGTATCTACCTCCAGACTTTCACAGTTGAGACAAACCTTTTTATCTCTTGTTTAAGCCACTGTTGTACGGAACTTCTTTTATCCTCTTACCTAATTAACTGGACCTGATCCTAACTAATAAAGCTCTCATTTTTAGCTGTTAATAAAATCCCAAATCCTGGGAGTCATTAGCCTGTACCACTGCTCAGGCTTTATTAGCATATTCCTTTTGTCTCCAGTGCTTTTTTGCATCCTTGGCTGAACATCCAGCCCTATTCCTAGTAAGTGCTTAATAAACACAGAGGAGAAGGAGGAGGAGGTAGTACCTAGAATTGTTGTTTTCAGACCTTGTTAGTCATCAGGCCTCAGGAGAAAACTGTAATGTAAATTTCATCATGCAAAATATCTGATGCCTTGCCTCATGGCACCGAGCCCAGGAGTGTGAAGGAGTAAAGAGGAGAGTCCAGCAAGAATGACTCTATTACTTCATCTGCGGACGTGCAGCCTTGAAGGCACTGACTCACCTGTTTGAGGGGTGAGGACAGAATTTCTGTCATTGGCAGCACTATGAGCAGGGAAGACAGCATTAGGGTGAATAAAGAGGAAAGCTGTGCCTCAGGTTCAGGTGAAGACTTCAGCTGGCACGCTCTCCCAGCAGCCTCTGCTTCTCCTTGGTAGCACATATCTCATCTATAGCAAAGTAATGTCTCCTGCAATTATTTGTTCAGTATGTCTCCCCAACTAGAGCATGGGTCCACTGAAATCAGGAACCAAGCCTGCCTTCTTTGCCCCAGTACCTGGAGCACAGAAGGCATTCAGTAAAATACTGCTTGAAAAATAAATGAATCAGTCCACCTTTTCATTCAAAGAGGAAAGAGCTTAACAAATAGAATACATCCAGCTCTAAGTGGGAAAACCCCTTTGCAAGTTTTAAAGGAAAGTATTGTATGGATAAGATTGTTCACTGTGTGGATGAGCAATGAGACCTCTGCAGGAGTCTGGACCCTAAGCCAGCTTCCTTAGCTCCGCTTCCATCCAGCCAGGTAAGCTCTCTCTATTGTCCAGTGCTTGAGGAAGTGCAAATGAATTTTAATATTCACTTAATGTTCNGCTCTAAGTGGGAAAACCCCTTTGCAAGTTTTAAAGGAAAGTATTGTATGGATAAGATTGTTCACTGTGTGGATGAGCAATCAGACCTCTGCAGGAGTCTGGACCCTAAGCCAGCTTCCTTAGCTCCGCTTCCATCCAGCCAGGTAAGCTCTCTCTATTGCCCAGTGCTTGAGGAAGTGCAAATGAATTTTAATATTCACTTAATGTTCACAAGAAAAATGAACAGTGGGTCTGCTGGAGCAAAGGAAACAAGACATTCAAAGGCTATTCCAAGGTCTGACAGAAGTGACTTTGCAGTTATCCTCCAGACAGGGCTGCAGGCACCTCGGGGTGGGAGTCTAAACCTAGACTAGGTAGGGCGTGGGGCGGGCGGGCGAGAGTGTTTGCCCGCTGGAGCCGGCGCGAGGGAAGGGCGCCCTCTGCCGGGGGTGAAGGAAAATGCGTCCGCACGCTCGTCTCCTGTCTCTCCCGAACCTCGGGAGTAAATACTAACTTCTTTCAGGGGCAATAGTAGAGGAGAAGAAAAAACTCAAAACTGTCACCCAGGAAGTGCTCTTCACAAGCATTTCCCAATCCCCACCCTTAGAGCCCTGAACTTTTTCCGATTCAAGGGGGAATGTCTGTGTTTAATTGCACCTTCTGATGGCTCATACCCCGGGAAACTGGAGTGCTCCCGGTCTCCCCACTTCTCATCTTTTAAGTCCAAAGAACAAAGAGATTGCTTGAGATGACCAGAAATGGCAGGTTTTATAGGACCCTATTGTGACCACATCATCTTCCCTTTTCTGGGTTCTGGAGCGCAGGTGCAGGAAAAGAGCCCTAAGCTTGGAACTGGTCCTGGGGGCACCCCGCGGAGGAGGCCCCGGAACCAGCCAGGAGACACCCTTTAGGCCAGGAGCCTGGACCCACCTGTGCCCTCCTGGCAGCTACCCAAAGCGAGGGAGGGGCGCTGCGACCCACATGGCCGCTGAAGTCTGCTCTGCTCCCAGCCTCCCACTCTGGTCGCTCAAATGCAAAATCTGGAGACTTGAATTCGATGGACAGGTGACCCTAACCTGCCAAGCCTCTGATTCTGTGGTCCTTTTTTAGACTCAGACTGTGTCAGTGGAGGGAGCTGAGGAAGATGGGGCGCTTTGGAGTATGAACCAGGGGAAAATAATGGGTGAGGGCCGTCTCCCTTCATAGAAAAGCCTGAACTGCTTTCTGAGACCCGGAGCTCTCTTTACTGAATCGGGAGTGACACCTAGTGGCACATGCGCCTCACCAACACAGCGGGGCTGGTGCTCCCTGGGGCTTCGGAGGCGGCTCTTGCCGGCTGGTCGCTAAAAGCCTTGGGAGCACCGGTGCCACTGATGTTTCCGGGGACTTCCCGGGAAGCGCTGTCAGGCCTGCATCAACAGCGCATTCCCTGCAACGTAGGCAACTCTAGTTTACATGCTCCTCCTATCTGTAGAGCTGGCTTGGGCACGTCATCTCTCACTCTCAGGCAGCAAATGAAGTATTGAACTGGAAGCTGCTGTAGATGCTGGGGGTTCAAACATGACCAGGTTTAAGTTCTTCCCCTCAAGGAGCTCACAGCCCAGAGGGGAGGCAACAGAGAGGAAAAACCAGTGGACAAATGTTAAAAGAGTGCGTTGGATGCTGGGGGGAGGGGGGTGGGTGTTGGAGGTGGATCTAACTCTTCCTGGAGGCATTGAGGAAGGCAGAAATCCTTGAGCTAGATTTTGAAGATTAGATGGTGTGGTAGGCAGAATTCTAAGATGGTTCCCAAAGTTCTCAGCTCCTCCTCCCCACCCCCTCACACACACATTCCCCCAGTTACTCAGGAAATACTAATTTAGGTGCAGTGGTAAGAGATTTTACATATGCAATTAAAGGTCCCAAATCAGCTGACCTTAAAATCTGGAAATTATCTTTGGTGAGCCTGACTTAAGCAGGTGAGCCTTGAATGTAATTATACTTTTTCCTGGTAAAAGATTAGAAGCATGCAAAGGATTTATTAGGGGCAAGATTCTTTTCTGCTAGCTGTCGAGATGAAAGGGGGCAGTGGCAAGGGAACTGGGCAGCCCTTAGAAGCTGAGAGTAACCCCTGACTGACTGCCAGCCAAGAAAGAGGAGAAATTAAGTTCTGCCAACAGCCAGTGAGCTTGGAAGATAACCCTGAGCCCCGTGTGAGAACAGAGCAGCAGCTAACACCCTGACTCTAGCTTTGTGGGAACCTAGACAGAGAAGCTAGTCAAAGCTATGGTTTTTCCAATAGTCACGTACAGATGTGAGAGTTGGACCATAAAGAAAACCAAGTGCC
>SJYW01035291.1:227114-275127 GCA_006410735.1 Raphicerus campestris | reverse complement strand
CAACTTTTTCACTCTCCTCTTTCACTTTCATCAAGAGGTTCCTTAGTTCCTCTTTACTTTCTGCCATAAGTGTGGTATCATCTGCATATCTGAGGTTATTGATATTTCTCCCGACAGTCTTGATTCCAAGTTATGCTTCTTCTAGGCCAGCATTTCTCATTATGTATCCTGCATATAAATTAAATAAGCAGGGTGACAATATACAGCCTAGAGGACAGGGACTTATAATTTACTGGTGTCATTGATAAAATTTTGCTTTACAACATTTCTACAAGGTTTACAAACGTCTACAGAGCGATGGTCAGAAGAGCCTGACGGGCTACAGTCATGGGGTCGCAAAGAGTCAGACATGACTGAGCGACTAACACGTTCACTGTTTTTCACTTTTTTCCACAGAGCAAGCTCATGAAAAGTGAAGGCTCTCAATTTATGCTAGAGTCACAAGAGGAGACTGTAAAAATGTTCTAAAAAATATTGGAGAATGTTACTATTTGGCACTATTCATAGAAGGAAATATGGACTCTAAGCAGTATATATGGATATGGAAGATATGTAGAAACTGAAGTTCTTGTCCATTGCTGGTGGGAACATAAAATAGTGCTGTGGAAAATAGCCTGGAAGTTCCTCAAAAGGTTAAATATAGAATTATCATACAACCCAGAAATTCTGTCCCTAGATACACACCCAAGAAAAAAACACATGCCCACACAAAAACTTATAATGAATATTCACAGCAACATTATAATAGCCAAAAAGTGGAAACCACTCAAGTGTCCATTAATTTATGAATGGATAACAAAATGTGAGTGTGCTAGTCACTCAGTTGTGTCCGACTCTTTGCACCTCCACGGACTCTAACCCTCCAAGCTCCTCTGTCCTTGGGATTCTTCAGGCAAGAATACTGGAGTAGGTTGACAGTTCCTTCTCCAAACAAAATGTGATATATATTATTATAAAATATTATTCTTCCATTAAAAGGAATGAAGTACTGGTCCATGATGGTACATGGCTAAACCTTAATAACACTAAGTGAGAGAAGCTATTCACAAAGGGGCATCGATTATACAATTCTATTTATATGAAAAGTCAAGAATAGGCCAATCCTTTGGGGAAAAAAATCTATAGCAAGTAGATTAGTGGTAGTCAGAGGCTTGGAGATGGAGGGGAGAACAGGAGTGACTGCTAATGGGTATAACATTTCTTTAGGGGTGATGAAAACACTCCACAGTTAGTGGAGATGGCTGCACAGCTTTGTGAATATACTAAAATTAAAAATGCCAAAGTATATACTTTTAAAAGGTAAATTTTATGGTACATAAATTATATCTCAATCAAAATATATAAAAAACAACAGAGAGCTGCATAAGTTGCTTGTACATTTTTGAGATCAGTTGTTTGTCAGTTGCTTCATTTGCTATTGTTTTCTCCCATTCAGAAGGCTGTCTTTTCACCTTACTTATAGTTTCCTTTGTTGTGCAGAAGCTTTTAATTTTAATTAGATCCCATTTGTTTATTTTCGCTTTTATTTCCANCTTCTACAGCAACCATCATATGTATAAAATATTATGGCTCTTCCAAATACACTACTAAATTTTAATTAATAAAGCATGCTATTTTCCAGAAATTCCTGAAGAAGAAGGTGTACTTGTGATTGGAAATTTTCTACTGAATCTTGTTTCTAAGTCAATTAAGTTCATGTTATTATCTGCCGAGCACCAGCCTGACTCTAAAGGATTTAAGAAGAGTAGAGGGAATATTTGGAGAAGGCAATGGCACTCCACTCCAGTACTGTTGCCTGGAAAATCCCATGGACAGAGGAGCCTGGTAGGCTGTAGTCCATGGGGTCGCTAAGAGTTGGACACAACTGAGCGACTTCCCTTTCACTTTTCACTTTCATGCACTGGAGAAGGAAATGGCAACCTACTCCAGTGTTCTTGCCTGGAAAATCCCAGGGATGGGGGAGCCTGGTGGGCTTCCGTCTATGGGGTCGCACAGAGTCGGACACAACTGAAGCGACTTAGCAGCAGCAGAGGGAATATTATCTGAGTATATTATTCTTTTGCTTAGAAGCCACCAGTAACTTACTATTCCCTATAGCAGTCTCCTGGAGGGGGGCATGGCAACCTACTCCAGTATTTTTGCTGGGAGAATTCCAAGGACAGAGGAGACTGGCAGGTTGCAGTCCATAGGATTGCATAGAGTTGGACATGACTGAAGTGACATAACACACACACATACTTAGGCTATCTTTCTAGTATGCCATATCATGCCCTTCACAATCTGGTCTATTTCCATAGCCTCTTTGCCCACCACTCCCCAAGAGGCTGCTTCCCTCCAGGTATCCCAGTTCATCCTGACAACTCCTTAACTTGCATGCCATACCATCCTTTTTGCATTGCTAAAGCCCATCTCTCTATATGAATGCTCCTCACCTTCCACCCTGTCTGGGAAGGAGAACTGCATAACACCTGTTATTGGTCGCCACCTATGAGGATGTGTATTCAAGGGAATGCTTGGTCTCCTGATCTGCTAGAGATGGGACCATCAGTTTATTCTGTGTATCTTGGTTCCTGGCGCATGTTTGACACTTAGGACACATTCTGAAAACATGTTAGCTGAATGCAAGGATGAACATTTGGATGAGATTTCTAAAAATCTAATTTAGAAGGCGAGAGGCAGTGTGATCTAGTATCCAAACTCCTCATCTGACAGCAAGCAGAATTGCCTTACAATTCTGGACCCATCCTTCACTTGCTGTGTGAACTTAGGCAAGTCATTTGCATTACCCAGGCCTTGATTTCCACATTTGAAACTGAGGAACTTGGACAAATGGTGTGCAATGTGTTTTTCAATTCTAACTTTCTAAAATTTTAGAATTTTAGGCAGTCTTGCAGCTGAGAAATACCTAGACAGCACAAAGTCAAATACTAAATTGTTTAATCAAGATTCCTACATCTGAGGTTCAGAGGAGAAAGAATAGATGGGGAAATTTTGCAGAAAGGCAAAGAAAACATCAAACAAACCTTTTCTATTACCTGCTAGGATCTGCTTCACATTAAACCATGTATATAGAAATAAGTCCAGCTGTACATTACTCTGTCTAATAATTCTATTCTTCCAATTCTTCTTTCATGCTTTGCTCCTTTCCCCCTCTTCCTCTAGAAACACACTCCTGAGAGTTGAAAATTAAGTTTTCAAGAAGAAATAAAAAGAAGTGACTTTATTTTGCTTAAAGAAACCAAGTTGAGAGGCAGCAATAATTGTACACTGTCAAGAACAGATAGCAGGCTTCTTCACTGCAGTTTCATCAAATCCCATTTTTCACCAAAATGATCTACAAAGTTGGGCTCTAGAAACATGAATTAAAGATGCTCAAGACAAGAATGCTGCGTTTGAAGCCCTCATTTTAATTGCAAAGTTTTTAGGAGTACAGGCTCTGGAGGCAAACAGCCTAGGGTCAAATATAGGCTCTGCTGCTTACCTTGGACAAGAACTTAACCTCTTTGAGTATTAACGTCTCTGAAAAATGAGGATAATTATAGTAGTTACCTCCATAGGATACTACTATAAAAATGTAAGAGATAATATATGTAAAATAATCAGCAACCTATAAGCATAGCTGGTATTTCTCAAACGTAATAATTTTAAAGGAAATAACATATTCTTAGACATATAGTCTTTTCCTACTAAACTGTTAGGCTACAAGATTGCCATTCTAGAGACTTTTTTTTTTTTTTTGAGATTCATATAAAAGTTTCATATGTGGACAATGGCAAAATTTTATGGACACAAATTGTAAAAATATCAGTTTAGACAGACTTTTGAGGAAAAATTTATTAAAAGATGAATAAAATGCTAGTATTAGGGCTTCTCAGGTAGTACAGTGGTAAAGAATCTGCCTGTCAATGCAGAAGACACAAGAGATACAGGTTCAATACCTGGGTCGGGAAGATCCACTGGAGAGGAAAATGGAAATCCACTCTAGTATTCTTGCCTGGGAAATTCCATGGACAGAGGAGCCTGGTGGGCTATAGTCCATGGGGTTGCAAAGAGTCAGACATGACTGAGCACACACACACGTTAATAATACCAGCAATGAAAAATTCTTGTATTTATAGAAATAGTTTACAGCATAATTAATACTTGTCATTTGATTCTTCATTTAATCCTGAATTATGTAAGAAAGCTGTAATAATCTCAGTTTACAGATTATTTACAGGTCACAAGTAAAGTCTCCTCTTAAATCTTGAATAGAGGACACACAATCTGCTAGGCCAACCCGGGGAGGAAGCCCATCTGGGAATCTAACAGGCCCTCACTCCCCCTGGTGGCATCCTTCTGAATTACAAGTACACTTCTTGAGTGGACCAATCCCCAATTTAAGGAACCAATGTGCTTTGCAAAGTAAACCTTGCCAAGTAATGATAAACATGACAGTGTTAACAGTAGTAAAACTTACCAAATAACATAGTACATTCAAGGCCCTTGACTTAGATTATCCTTTAATAGCTGCTAAATCTAACGAAGTTCAGTTCAGTTCAGTCGCTCAGTCGTGTCCGACTCTTTGCGACCCCATTAATCGCAGCACACCAGGCCTCCCTGTCCATCACCAACTCCTGGAGTTCACTCAGACTCGCGTCCATCGAGTCAGTGATGCCATCCAGCCATCTCATCCTCGGTTGTACCCTTCTCCTCCTGCCCCCAATCCCTCCCAGCATCAGAGTCTTTTCCAATGAGTCAACTCTTTGCATGAGGTGGCCAAAGTACTGGAGTTTCAGCTTCAGCATCATTCCCAGTAGATACTGTTAATTCAGATAACAACTACACAGATAGAAGACATGGGAGACAACAGCAGGTTGAATGATTTCCCCACACAGTAACTGGGCAAAAGGGAATGTGAATCTNCAGTAGATACTGTTAATTCAGATAACAACTACACAGATAGAAGACATGGGAGACAACAGCAGGTTGAATGATTTCCCCACACAGTAACTGGGCAAAAGGGAATGTGAATCTAGGGTTCCCTGATTCTGGAGCTGAAACCGTTCAACAGTGCACTGTATTTCCTTCAGCATTTCATACAAACGTGTCTGTTCAGCTCTAAAAACCCCAAAGTGTTACAACACATGTAGTTGTTCTCAGCTGACAAAAATCATGGGTTATAAATCTGTTGGGGAGCAGAATCCAGCCATTTTCTCTTTTCGTTCTAGGGCAAGACCACGATTTATGGTAGTTAAGTGAAGATAAAGGCATTTAGGGAGAGAATAGTGTTCTGAATGCCCTGTAATTCTATTTACAGACCATTCTCCTTCCCTCTTCCATAAAACTACTTTCTGTCTGGCTAAACCAACCACTGCTCCTCCTTGTAATATGCTTCTACAGACCCTCAGGTGACTCCCAATTGTTCTTGGAGATTTTAGGTCCCAACTCATGGTCACCTTCTCCAATACTACTCTTGTCATAATTCCCGGTGACTTTAAAATTTTTAATATTGCTGTAGAGAACACTTCCAGTTGCCTGACATCTTAGTCCCTTAATGTCCTTTCTCTTTTTCTGTGTACTTGTCCCCCGTGTGACTTCAGTCACTCATTCTCACAGCCATATTCTGGACTTTGTCATTCCCTACAACCTTTACAGTCTCAATTACAAATTTCCACTCTCCACCATCACCTCCTGTCATTCCAGCTTACTTCAAAAATTAGTCTTTATCCCCAGATAGGACAAGCAACCCTTAATGCCATTTCCCTGTCTGTTTCATGCCCCATGTGTACTCACTTGCTGCTTGCCCAGCTAGCATTCCTGGTATATCACTACATTCCTGATGTACATGCAATCCTCACTCTCCTACCCCTTCTTGTTTTTGTACTCTCCAATCAAATCCTACACTAGCTAATTCCCACCCTATACAACCCTGAATTTATCCCTGCATTGCTGAACATGGCTGGGGGAAAAGAAAAAAAGACAATGACTGGAAATGTTCTTCCTTAAGTTTATGACCACTAAACTCAAAAGGGTTTTAGGGGTAACTAGCAATCCTGCAGCATTGCCCAGTCATTCCTTCTCTCCCTCTCCTGAGATAATCATTTCCTGCCTTCTCCCTCCAACTCTTAAACTCCTCCTACAACACTTATTTAGTCACTCAGTCATGTCCGACTCTTTGCGACCCCACAGATTGCAGCATGCCAGGCTTTCCCATCCTTCACTATCCCCCAGAGTTTGCTCAAATTCATGTCCATCAAGCTGGTAATGCTATCCAACCATCTCATCCTCTGTCACCCTTCTCTTCCTGCCCTAAATCTTTCAAGCATCAGGGTCTTACAATGAGTCAACTCTTCCCATCAAGTGGCCAAAGTATTGGAGCTTCAGCTTCAGTATCAGTCCTTCTTGTGAACATTCAAGGTAAATTTCCTTTAGAACTGGATGCTTTGATCTTATTATCCAAGGGACTCTCAAGAGTCTTCTCCAACATCATCAGTCCTTTGATGCTCACCCTCTTATGGTCCAACTCTTACATCTGTGCATGACTACTAGACAAACCATAGCGTTGACTATATGGACCTTTATCAGCAATGTGATGTCTCTCCTTTTTAATATACTGTCTAGGTTTGTTACATCTTTTCTTCCAAGAAGCAAATATCTTTTAACTTCACTTCAGTTACTGTCTGCAGTGATTTTGGAGCCTAAGGAAATGAAATCTGTCACTGTTTCCACTTTTCCATCATCTATTTGCCCTGAAGTGATCGTACTGGATACCATGATCTTAGTTTTTTGAATGTTGAGTTTTAAGCCAGCTTTTTCACTCATCAATAGGCTCTTTAGTTCCTCTTTGCTTTCTGCCATTAGGGTTGTATCATCTGCATGTCTAAGGTTGTTGATATTTGCTCTGCAATCTTGATTCCAACTTGGGATTCACACAGTCTGGCATTTGGTATGATGAACTCTGCATATACATTAAATAATCAGAGTAACAATATACAGCCTTGACATACTCCTTTCTCGATTTTAAACCACTCCATTGTTCTATTTCTGACTGTTGCTTCTTGACCCATATACATATTTCTCAGGAGACTGGTAAGGTGGTCTGGCATTCCCATCTCTTTAAGAATTTTTCACAGTTTATTGTCATACACACAGGCAATGGTTTTAGTATAGTCAATGAAGCAGAAGTAGGTGTTTTTCTGGAATTACCTTGCTTTTTCTATGATTCAGTGGATGTTGGCAATTTGATCTCTGGTTCCTCTGCCTTTTCTAAATCCAGCTATACATCTGGAAGTTCTTGGTTCATGTACTGTTGAAGCCTAGCTTGAAGGATTTTGAGCATTATCTTGCTAGCATGTAAAATGAGTCCAGTTGTTTGGTAGTTTGGACATTCTTTGACATTGCCTTTCTTTGGAATTGGAATGAAAACTGACTTTTTCCAGTCCTGTGGTGATTGCTGAGTTTTCCAAATTTGCTGACATATTGAGTGCAGCACTTTAACAGCATCATCTTTTCAGATTTTAAATAGCCCACTCCTCCTTACCCTTAGCTAATGATTTTCTTCCTATTTTGCCAGGAAAATGGACATAATAAGAAGAGACATTCCCGATGTTCTTACCACCACATCTACCTATCCATCTGCATCTCCATTCATACATTCTGCCTTGCCTCTTATTACTCCTGTTTGCTTTCTGCAATAACTATCCTTGCTCCTACCTAAATTCATGCCCATCCTCATTGTTCACTAGATCCCAGACCCTCTTGCCTACTTTAGGATATTGCTGTAGCAGTTGTTTCTTCTCTTTCATGCATAATTAAAATTTCCCTCCCTACTGAATTATCCTTGTCAGCATTCAAATATACTGTAATTTCTTCCATCTCCACAAACCAAAATAATCTTGACCCACTTCTCCCTGCACCTATGACCTCATTTCTTAGCTATCCTTTAAGGCAAAACTCCTCTCTACTTCTTTCTCTCTCATTCTTTCTTTGACTCCTTCTCTGAAACTGGTCTTGACAAAGACACCAATGATCTCCATGCTGTCAAATCCAATGCTCAATTTAAGGCCTCACCTTACTTGTGCACAGTGAGCAGCATTTGACACAGTCAATCACTTCCTCCTGCAAACAGTTTCTTTCCTTGGCTTCCAAGGCATCATACCCTCTTGGTTTTCCTCACATTTTACTGACCAGTCCTTCTAGGTCTCCTTGGCCGGTTTCTCCTTATCTCCCTGACATCTTCACAGTAGAGTGACCTGCAGTTCAATTCTCACACTTCTTATCCACACTCACTCTTGTCTCACGGCTTTAGTTGTCATCTGCATATTCACGGTTCTGACATTTCTATTTCTAGTTCATACTTCCCTCCTGAATATCAGTTTTCTGCTGAAGACTGTAGCAGCTTATTTGACATCTCTGCCCTGATGCCTAAAGTCACCTTAAAGTTGTGTGTGTGTGCTCAGTTGCTCAGTCATATCTGACTTTTTGTGACCCCATGAACTGTATCCCGCCAGGGTCCTCTGTCCATGGAATTTTCCAGGCAAGAATACTGGACCGGGTTGCCATTTCCTCCTCCAGTGGATCTTCCTGACCCAAGGATCAAACCCACATCTCTTGCATCTCCTATAGTAGCAGGCAGAGTCTTCACCACTAGCGCCAAGTTAACATGTTCAAAACTAGACTCCCAATATTTCTCCAAAACATGCTTTATCTCTAGTCCTCCCCATAGCAGTAAGAGTAACTCCATCCTTCATTTGGTCAAACCTTGAAATCATCCTGGACTCTTCTTCCTCTCATACCACCTTGATTTTATTTACTCATTTATTTGTTGCCTATTTCTCTGAACTGAATTTTAGGTCCATAAAGTCAAGAACTTCAACTTTGTTTTCATTAGTTTATCACTGTGCCTAGAATAGCATTGGTAAATAGTAAGACCTTAATAATTACTCGACAACTCACCAAAGTGGCCTGGAACAATTTATCATCCATGTTTTGGCCTCAGCTTTCTCCTTCCTCCTACTATCCTCTTACACTGTACTGGTTAGTTTTCTCATTAGTACTTATAACAGTTGACAGTCTTTTATATGTTCATGCCATTATTGCCTGTCTCCACCATAGATGGAAAATTCCCAAAGGGCAGGGACTATGTTCATCCTATTAATTTAACATCATGCCTGGCACATGGTTGTTGCTCAGTAAATAACTAGTCTTTCTGGGTTACGAGGCAATAAAGTCTGTCACCCAATAAAAGCTTAATAAGTATTTTTTTGAAGATTACATAATTATTTAATCTTCCAAATGAAGGACTTTCACTAGGTGCAATGTGTAGGTCCCTTAGTGATTCTTAGGGAAGTGTTCAGATATGGGTCCACACAATCGCAGAGCTATCAGAGAATGGGCAACTCTGGTGTGACACAGTCTTGTAGGATCGTGGGCCTTGAAAGGCCCTGGGAGTCTTAAGTGCCCAGGAAGACCTTGCATCATACCTGCAGGTCAGATGTGACTGCGGCCTGTACTCTTCCACTGTCTTGGGAGGTTTTCTGTTGTAGTGGATGGCGTTTTGTTCTAATGTCCTTGTGAGTAGGCTCTGGAGGGCCTTTTCTTATTGTTAATGCTGTCATCTTCATAACCCCTGCCAACTGTGTTAAATGGGTGTCCTCTGCTCAGTCTATGGCTCTCCTTTGACCCTCATTTGTGGCTCCAAAGGGGCAATTCCTATTAACAGGCCCTACCTTTCTTCATTATATGTAGCTTTAGAAAGCAGCAGACACAAGACACTAAGCGGGCAGTAAACTTGTCCATTCACCTTTCACATTTAAAGTCCATAAAGTATGCTTTACTACTTGCAGAAAGTGGGGAGTTTTCCTCTCGGTTGACAGGTGGGTTTTTTTTTTTTTTTTTACAGATTCAACATTTCCTAAAAGGCATTCACTAATCTCCCAAGAACTTTTCCATAGAATAGAACTGGATCCTAAGATTATTATCTTCATTTAAGAATCCAATTTAGAATAAATAATATCACTTGCTTAGTCATTTAAGAAAAATATATAATCTCCTCCAAGTCATCTTACTATAGGAAAAATTATACTAGGCCTTATTGTGATATATCCCAAAGTTACTTTTCTTCTTCTTTTTGTGAACTTAATGCTGCTAACAATAATAAATAATAGAATACATACTTGTGAAACAATTTCATTAGTGTCAAAATCTGGTTGACTTCATAAATTTGTAATTTATGTTTTTTAATTCTAAACTGAGGCTCTCACTTTCTATTGACATGTCCATCTATCAAAAGCTTGAAATTTCAGCAGGCCTAAATCATGTCTTCAATGCCCTATTGATGAAATGCAATGTAAGTCACAGTTTTCATAGACAACAGAAAAGGACCGTCACTCAAAGATGTCTGTTTTCAAAGGGTAATTTCTACAGCTGTTTCTCCTCACTCAGGCACATCATGTGACAGCTTGTGGAATTCCAGTTAACCAACCTCAGGAATTTCCAGGTATTTACTGTCTCTAAAATGAAAATCACCTTTAAAAACCACCTGTAAGTCCAAAGAAGTATTTGAGCTTCTAAGTTTCAGATTGCCTCCCTTTTGATCCCCCTCTGATTTCTTTTCTGAAAAACCAATGACAGCAGTATACAACTTAAGTTTCCAGAAAGGCAGAGAACCCCTTACTGATATAACTTAGGATAACGTTTTGCTTCTACAGTCTTGCTCACTGCTAAGTGGCTTTAGTCTACAATGAACTCGTGATCCTAAAATAAATTTAATATTCTCTCTTGTTGGTATTAAACCTTATGTGGTGATGGTGTTTAGTTACTAAGTCGTGTCTGACTCTTGAAACCCCATGGCCTGTAGCCTGCCAGGCTCCTCTGTCCATGGGAATTCTCCAGGCAAGAATACTGGAGTGGGTTGCCATCTCCTTCTCCAGTAAACCTTTTTAGCTATTAATAAAATCTTAGTACACAAAGTGAATTTGAAGTGGAGTAACAGGTAAAGTTATAGAATATAACAAATAAGTGGGACCTTCTTCTTATCAAGGGTATTAATGACACAGACTGAAGGTCTAACAATATTACTAAGCAGAATTATAGATCACATTTACTGTAATGAAAGCTCAAAAATCATTTGTATCATTGTAAGTGGTTTTCTAAAAAAAAAAAAAAAAAAAAAAAAAAAAAATTTTTTTTTTCCGTACAAAAAAAAAATNATTTACTGTAATGAAAGCTCAAAAATCATTTGTATCATTGTAAGTGGTTTTCTAAAAAAAAAAAAAAAAAAAAAGCTTTTACTTTCCAGGTACCAAAACAAATTCTTAATTTCTGGGGGAAAATGCCCAAGGTTGTACTATACTTTACACTAACTTCTAGGTGGTTTCCTGACCAGATTAGCTATCCAGGTGGCATTTGTGTTCTCTTTAGTCTGCTGTCCAGAAAGAACAGAGGTGGTAAAAATGAGAAGGGGGTGACAGTGAATGCAGGGAATTCTCATCTGGAAGACTTGCATTTATTTGTCATGTGTCTGAGGCTTTTGTAGTTTTTATTCATGTAATAAACCAAGACAGGGTCAGGAGAGGAGGTGTGATATAGTGAAAATCACCCTGGCTTGTGGTCAGGAGACCCTGATTATAGCCCTTAACAACCTATAACTACTATGTGACTCTGAGCTGGTGTCTGCCTGCTATTTTCTTCTTCTACTAAATTAAAGGGGTTGGAAAAGCTGTTCTCTAAAGGTCTCTTCCAATCCTCAAATTCTATGATTAATGACATATAATGACTTATGTAAAAGTACAGATAGAATTCATTCAGTCAAGTCATACTGCCTTAACCTAAATGATTTTTTGTTTCAAAGTTCAAATGTAATTACAAAGAAATGGAGGGGACAGAAACAAGTTGCCAGTTAGAGCTAACAGGCATGCCAGGCAGCAGCTCACTCTCTTGAAATGCACGTTGACAATTAGCAATTAACATCTTCTGGAGACAGGCAAATGATCAGGAAGCCTTCTGGCAGAAGAGGGAAATAAAGTTTCATTGTACCACTTAACAGATTTTTTTTATCACATGACAAATCAGGCACTTTTTTATCCATAGTGAGAATATATTTTCTACCATAATTAGAAATGATTCAAGGCCTGATACACTCTGGCTGGGTCTGAGTCTGAACAAGACAATTTGCTTGTTCAGTAAGATTTTGGTAGGTTTGTGCCAAAAAAAGAAAAGACCCATGAACTCCTCTTATCTTTTGGTGCCTGTAACAGCAAACTGAACCCCCAAACTGGCTCACTCGTAAGGAGAATCCAAGTTTTGGCTTTGCTTCAGGGTACGGATAGATTTGAGAGCTGACACATGTCACCAGGACCCTTCTCTGGGCTCTGCTCTACCCTGTGCTGGCTAATTTCCATGTTTTACAAGTAGTAACATGGCTGACTGTCAACAACACGGGGAAGTGCCTGCATTCTCCCAGGATCTAGTTCAATGCAAGTGAGTACTGATACTTTCCCCCTGAAAGTCAGAATAAAAATTCTGAGTTTGGTTATTACTGGCCTCAATTAAGTCACATGACCAAGCCCATGGCCCAAGAAAGAAATGTGTGATGATCTTGGTCCTAGGTCACATGTGCATCCATGAGGGGGGTCATCCCCAGCCCCAAACTCTGCCAAGTAACAGTGTGGAAGAGAGTTTCCTCAGGGAAATTGGAATTGTGGTAGCTGGGTGATTTGTGGTAAATTACAGATTTCAATTTCATGCCTGAAATAACATGTGCTCTTAGAGAAGAGTCACAAATTTGGACAGCTTCCTAGAGATTGCAGTCTCATCTCTTTGTTTAAGGCTGAAGATGCTTAGAATTAAAGGAACTGAAATAGTGCATAAGGATTAAGTTCATAAGCTTTGCAAGCAGCCAGTCCTGGCTTTGAGTTCTGATTCTGTCACTTATTAGCTCTGTGACTCTGGGAAACTTACTTTCTGATCTGAGTCTCATTTGGAACTAGGAGCAGTCATGAGGTCTACCTCACAAAATTGATAGGAGGATTAAATAAGACAGTGGATTTATAGCACCTAGCAATGCTGCACTTATTTCACATCCAATAAAAGATAGCTTTTATTAATAGAGAGGGGGTAAAGACTTGCCCAAAGTCACACAGCTAATTAATGGCAAAGCTGAAAACTAAAAATGAGTTTCTTCACTTCTAGCTCAAAGCAAGAAGTGAATCAAACTGAAATTTAATGCACACAAGTCAGTTATATCTAAAACATTACAGAATAAATCAGTTTCTTTTCCCAAATTGCTACCTGGAGGCTAACAGTCCCCATTTCATAAAAAAAGCCACATGTTAACATCACCAGAACTCCTGAGAAAGGGCCAGGAGAAGCCCATTTTACTCTACCAACCTTGAGAAGCAAATTAGAGAAGGTACCATTGATCTGATACACACAAGGAGACCCTTGGGAAGATGTGGCTAACTTGTCCGATTAGCCAAGTATTTCCTGAGCACTCTCTGTATATCTGGGAATGTATGAAACAGCAAAATAGAAGCATAGTCTCTGCATTCAAAGACCTTATTCCTATCAGGAAATGAGTTGACTGGTGATGGAGATGAAAAGTATTTAAGGCATTAAGGGAGAAAGGATCACTAAGGGCCGGTATGGAAAATGCATGAGCAACTAGGGCAGATTTGATTAAGAAGAAAGAAAGAGGGAGAGGGAATCCTCCAGGTGAGGGGTTCAGCATAAGCAAAGGTACAAAAAGAGATGAATATGATGTGGGAGAGCTGGAAGAGAAGCGTGAGGGTAAAGTGAAGAGCAGGAAACAAAAGCTGAGAAGGCAGCTCTGGATTCAGAACTGAAGAGGCTGCATGTGAGTGGATTAAGGATCAGGAGCACAAACCAGCCAGAAATGACTCCTCTATTCACAACATCCACTAGATCTCCAGCTCTTTACCTCAGCCCTCAAGGTCTTCCATGCCCTGATTCATGCCCCACTTGGCTTTTCTTCCTCTTCTAGATATGCCTCATACTCTTACCCAACCATGCCGATCATTGTTAGCAAAACCTTCCTTGACAGAATCCTGTCTATACTCATTTCCACATTTCACAGTGTGTTTCTTATACTTAAAATGCCTTTCCTGTCTCACCTCTGCTTGGCATACTTTTATCCACTGTAATGTTCAAGTCATGAAACCCTATTCATGAATAATCAATCTTTAAAATTGACAATAGAAAATAAGAGTTGACTAAGGGCTTTCATGTCCACTATTTCATTTAATAACACTCTTCCTGGAGTGTATCACATTCCAAATTAATTTTGACATATCCCTTTTCTGAATCCCATGCAAGAGTAATAGCAAAAATCATAATAATGGTGGTAATGAAAATAACACAACTATTTAATAAATACTAAATGACAGCCCACTCCAGTATTCTTGCCTGGAGAATCCTAGGGACAGAGGAGCCTGTTGGGCTGTCATCTGTGGGGTTGCACAGAGTCGGACACAACTGACGTGACTTAGCAGCAGCATCAGCAGAGTGTCATACGGAGAAGGCAATGGCACCCCACTCCAGTACTCTTGCCTGGAAAATCCCATGGATGGAGAAGCCTGGTACGCTGCGGTCCATGGGGTTGATAGGAGTCGGACACGACTGAGCGACTTCACTTTCACTTTTCACTTTCATGCATTGGAGAAAGAAATAGCAACCTACTCCAGTGTTCTTGCCTGGAAAATCCCAGGGATGGAGGAGCCTGGTGGGCTGCCGTCTCTGGGGTCACACAGAGTCAGACATCACTGAAGCGACTCAGCAACAGCAGCAGCAAGCACTTTGCATGCATTACCTAATTTAGTATTTAATAACTCCATGAGCAAATCTGTCATACCCATTTTATTGATGAGAAAACTGAGACTCAGAGAGTCTCACACCAAGCCTACAAAGCTAATAAATGGCACAGCCAAGATTTGAACTCCAAAGTCTCTGTTCTTAACCTACCATGTTATCAGGGAAGATTGTTGTCCTCTAACAGAAGTGATCATGTACTACCTCTGATATTTATCTATGTATATGTCTTAACTTCTTTATAAGATTTAACACTTTTTGGAGGAATAGAGCATGTTTACCTATGTTAATAATAAATAATATTTGAATAGTAATTGGGTAACTTACAAGGCACTTTAGTATACCAGTACATGGAATTCATACCGCAATATTGTAACATTAGATTCATGTCCACCTTGCATATGAGAAAATTAAGTGAGATGACTTAAGTGATATCATCAAGGATTTACTGCTAGTAAGTTACATACTTTCCACAAATAGCTCTCAACCAAAATCTGGTGGCAGTTCCTGGAGTTGTATAAACACTGTAATCCTCTCAACACCTCCCCTGAGATAGCTGGGAGGTGTGTGTTCTGTGCCAGTCCTCAGAGGTCCCCAATGGGAAGAAACTCTAGTTACCTACAGTGGTGACCTGCTTGACCACATACTCCTTATTGCCTCCTTCCTTATCTCATTTTCTCCAGCCCCAATAAACTGCTTTCACTCAAGTTCTTCTCTCAGTGTCTGCTTCTAGGGAAAGCAAAATTAAGACATTCTTCCCGAAGCAGTGTTCCCAATGGATCAGAAGGGTGAAGTTAGGGAGATAAAATAATCAGGAATTTTAGACCATGCAATTTCCATTTTCAATTCTTTAAACAAAGAAGAGAGAGAGCTGTTATAGTCAGGCATTTGATAGCCTACACCTGTTAAATTCATCGCAAGTCAAAATTTCTGCTTAAAGGGGCCCTGGTATTAAATTGACAGTTGCCTTGGAATTCAAAATAGAACTCGTTAGAACAGACTAGAGAGATTTCTTTTTTGCATTTCTCTATTTATTTCCATTACAGAGAAAAACACACTTCTGTCACTTGCTCCTTTGCCCTTATTACAGCCTACAGTAATTTCTGAGATTCTTAGGTTAAACTGGAACTCCCATTTATGCCAAATAGCATAGCTTATTCTGAAAGTCTCAAAATCTTAGCCTGAATCAAAAATCTTGATGTAGTCAAAGAATGTTTAAAAATAAACATGAAAACAATTTAATTTGATGAAGAAATATTTGGGAAAACAGAGCTAAAAATGCTCACACATAAATACATGCACATTGGTCCAGGGGATTATTTGAATCCAATGGTGGCTTTATTATTCTTATGAAATTTCTGGCCCTCTCCCTAGAGGGGAAAACTGGAGCAGAGAAATGTTAAGTCAAGTGGCAGAGCAGGGCTGATGCTTCAATAGTCACATCATGAAGAATACTTCAGATTGGGGAAAGCATATTCCTCAAAATCATAGCTTCATTTTCCATTTACCAATGGATACATTTATATCTTAAGAAGCACTACGCAGGTATAAATATTTTATTTCATATGATTTTAAAAACCATCTTTCCAGGAGAGTCCTGTTCAAAATATGAGGTGAGAAGCTACTTACAAGCTCTGGTTAAGATGTCAAAGATGATATCTGCTTTAGAGATAGAAAACCTGGCGCAGAGCTGAGAAGTGGTATTGTTCACTTGGCCCTACAGCTAAACCAGTGAGAAAACTAAGAGTAAAATCTTTGCATCTTCAAATTCCTCAGGGTTAGCCTGGCACATGGGGAGCGAGGGAGTCTGGGCTCTGTGATTACGTATTAAAACTAGGAACATTATTCTNATATGGAAAATGCCCTCAAAGGTCATTTTTGAAGTCTTGTCTTAAAGAGAAATCTCTTTTGCAACTAAGTCAGGATTCTTTGCTATTTCCCCAAGAAGATAACTTCATCGACATTGTTCTCATTTGCAAGAACTTAACCAATATTAATTGAAAATTTTCAGGGGGGAGAATTAAGTTGGAGTCAGGAGACCACTAACTGGCTACGTACTCTTGGGTNCAAGGGAGTCTGGGCTCTGTGATTACGTATTAAAACTAGGAACATTATTCTCAGAGCATCTTTGTTTAGAGGTTTATCTCAACACATAATGATTTCATTTATTCTCAGACTATCTCTAATGGGCAAACTACAGTTAAAAGACAGTGCTTTTCTCTTCTAAGGAGGAAACAAAGAAAAAGGATTGCAGGAAGACTGTCATAGTCCCAAGAGGGACTACAAATTGGATAAAGGAGAGTTATGAAGATTTTTGTACCGCCAATACTCCATGTCTCACAAAGCAAAATTCTTAAATCTGGAAAAAATGAGAAAATTAGGGACTTGGATATATAGAAAAGCAAATGCCTGAGAAAAAGTTTTTAAAATTCTTACTGCATTCTTAGGAAAGATAAAGGAAGCTAAAGCAAAATTCACTTGCTCAGATACAGGGTTGAGTGGGTCCAGTCAGTGTTCTGCTGTGCTAAGATGGGCTCTGTTTATGACGCCATCATGAGCAAAGCAACAGCTGTGTTTTGGGAGGTGTTGAAGGCAACCTCTTCAGTACATTCTCTCACTCAGTTATCCTAAACTGGATAGGTTAAATAAAGGTTACCACAAGCTTGTTCTCGTGTTAGGCAGCATACCTGGTCTTCCTCCATATTCTATAGAAAGCTGCAGCCAACACTTAAAATAATCTAAAGAAATGAAAATTACAACTACTTTCATTAAGAGAAAGCCCCAACAGAGCTCAAAAATTTTACTTGAAACCACATTGGTTTCTCAGTCTGGTCATTTATTAAATTTATGTTTATCATATGGGGTAGGCTGGTTAGGTTATATTAATTCCATTTTAGAGATGATGGGGCTATGACTCATAGTAAAGAAAAAATATCAAGTAATTCTTCAGATTTAATAGCACGAAGCCATGTAGAAAGTGCCATTTACTATAGTGGAAAAAAGGCACTTTCTTTTGTTTGTTTGTTTTGATTATACTTCAACCAGGAAAGTCAAGGGAATGGCCTAGATGTTTGATATCAAGATTTCTATTCTTCTCATAGGCTGTGAGGCTGACTCTTTTCATTACTGATTCCTCCGTCTATTTTCAAAGGTGGACTTGTAATGGTAATGGTAATTGCCAAAGTAATTCCTCTATTATTGCTCTGCTCTTTGGGTGTCCTTTTCTTCAGCTAAAGGTTATTGCACCCACTAATCAGAAATATGGAAAATGCCCTCAAAGGTCATTTTTGAAGTCTTGTCTTAAAGAGAAATCTCTTTTGCAACTAAGTCAGGATTCTTTGCTATTTCCCCAAGAAGATAACTTCATCGACATTGTTCTCATTTGCAAGAACTTAACCAATATTAATTGAAAATTTTCAGGGGGGAGAATTAAGTTGGAGTCAGGAGACCACTAACTGGCTACGTACTCTTGGGTAAAGCATTTAATTGCCCCAGTAACAAAATCTCTTATTTGCAAATTAGGGTGTTGGAATGATCTCTGTGGTACATTTCAGTTCTAGGTCCATAATAATTCCATGTCAAATATGTTAAGTTATTAAAAATAAAGAAAAACACTTTATAATTGACTCGGTACCAAGAACTTAACAGATGTTCAAGCTGGGTTTAGGAAAGGCAGAGGAATCAGATATCAAATTGCCAACATTTGCTGGATCATAGAGAAAGCAAGGGAATTCCAGCAGAATGTCTACTTCTGCTTCATTGACTATGCTAACGCCTTTGACTATGTGGATCACAAAAAAACTGGAAAATTCTGAAAGAGATGGGAATACTATATAGACCACTTTACCTGTCTCCTGAGAAACCTATATACAGGTCAAGAAGCGACAGTTACAACTGGAAATGGAACATCTGGTTGGTTCAAAATTGGGAAAGGAGTACAACAAGGCTTTATATTGTCTCCATCCTTATTTAACTTCTATGCAGAGTACATCATTTGAAATGNGGATTGGGGGCAGGAGGAGAAGGGGACAACAGAGGATGCGATGTCTGGATGGCATCACCAACTAGATGCACATGAGTTTGGGTGAACTCCGGGAGTTGGTAATAGACAGGGAGGCCTGGCGTGCTGTGATTCATGGGGTCGCAGAGTCAGACACGACTGAGCGACTGAACTGAACTGAATGAAGTGAAACAGGTCCAGTGTTTTAGCTTTCCTTGGGGTTTATTTGAATGGCTTATACCTTCTTATGAAGGCTATTAAGAATGTGTTTTAACAGGGATTTTAATCTTTGAATGTAAAATACATAAAAGAATTTGCATTTGCCAGGTTATTAGGCTATAATTAGGCATCTGTGAAAGTCTATTGNAGCTTTCCTTGGGGTTTATTTGAATGGCTTATACCTTCTTATGAAGGCTATTAAGAATGTGTTTTAACAGGGATTTTAATCTTTGAATGTAAAATACATAAAAGAATTTGCATTTGCCAGGTTATTAGGCTATAATTAGGCATCTGTGAAAGTCTATTGCAAATGATAAAATACTTCACCACTATTATGATAATAATAACAAGTGTTTGATGTGATGTAGGGTAGTGACATTGCATGGGCTTTGAAGGCAGAGTAAACTGGGTTTGAAGCTTGCCTTTGAACTTTATGACTTTGGCAAGTTTGTTAATTCTGAGTGAGTGCCACTTTTGCTAGCCTATAAAGTTCAAATATCAATACCTACCTCTTGGCATCTTCCTCAGTGCTAAGTGTAGGGGATATTTTTTTAAAGGACTTACATAATGTCTGCTCAATATATGTCAACTATTATTATTAATTATATTAGCTCAACAAATATTTTTTGATAGAAAAAAGTACTGATAAATTAATTAATCAATGAATTATTGTGAGGACTAAATGAGAAAATGAATGCAACAGACTTAGCACAAAGCCTAGATGATGCTCTACTCCACTGCCTCACAGAAATCAACCATCAGAAGGTGCAACAGTATTGTGTGTTCCTCCAAGAAAGAAAAACTTCTGCCGATTAATTTTAAGGCATCAGTAACTATGAGACACATCCCTATTGCAAAGAGATAAAACTCTGGGAAAAATGTACCTTAGAATTGATGAAATAGATTAGTTCATATAAATAGTACTATGATAAGAGATAGAGAAGAGGAAAAGGAAAAACAGTAAATTCTCAATAAACGTTATTTCTCAGTAACCAGATCTGTGAATTTTACATTTATTTATATCTCAAACTATAATTTTTGCTAGAGAAGAAGAAAAAGTAAGGAACTTGCCAGAGAGAACCAACAAAGAATCACGGCAACAGTGACAAATCCCACAATATGCAGGGAGTCCTTGAAGGAAATGAGTCCTTGGGCACCAGTTCCCCACCTCCTAATGCAAGTATCTCTTCTACAGCATCTCTGACATACACGGATGATAGTTAGGTTGCATTTCATTCCTGAGCCCCTTTCAACAGGTCTTAGAGTTGCTTTTGTGGAAATGTAAATCTGCTTCCAGGGGCTGACACTGGAGTAGGTGGGGAAAGAATGGCAGTGTATGGGGGTGTGCTAATCATCAGTGCCAACCTTGATGGGAAGGTGGGTGACACTTGCTAATTCTAAATGGCAAAGGGGGGAAGCAGCATTTTAAGTACAATTCAGGTAGAGCTGGAAGATAAATGACATAGAAAAGGCGGCAGAGCTCTCATTTATTTCAAAAAACTCTTCCAGCAACTGAAATAGGTAGGAGAGAAGAGGTGGAAGAAGGCATCTGTGATAATGCAGGAATATCTTTGAGCAAAGGAGCTAAGAGAAAACAATACAGTTGTTGCTCTTGGGTGTGTGTGTGTGTGTGTGTGTGTGTGTGTGTAAGCAGAGGGGGGCAGTCAGCAACATTTTAGGACACAAACATTTTACCCTACCAATCAGTCAGCATGTCAATCTTGAGCAAGTCTTCATGGCCAACAAACCAGTTCTATTAGAACCTAAATGAGTTTGAGAATAGAAGAAACACCGGAAACCATCTAACACAGTGGCTCTCAATCCTGACTACACTAGAATCATCCAGAAAGCTTTAAAAACACACGAGTTCTTGAGACATTACCCCTAGGGATTCTGATTTAACTGGTCTTGGATGGGACCCAGCAAATGATGTTTTTCAAAAGCTTCCCCAGGTGACTCTAATATATACTGATCTAATTCAACCTCTTCATTTTACAAGTAAAGAAACTAAGGCCTACAGCACTACAGTGGCTGCCCATGAATACATAGCTAAATGGTCAAACAGAGCTAAGATTCTGTGGTGGTTCAGTCATTGATTTCAGTTCATCATTTCTCTGCAGTCATGGTGTATCTCCACACCCACGCCATGGCCTCAGAGTGGCTGGAGTATAGGCCTCTGCTCTTTAAATTTGGACTTGGCCATATGACTTGTTTTGGCCAATGGAAAATTCACAGATATGACATGAGCAATGCCTTAAAATATGTTAGCATGGGCAGGTCTGTCCTCTTGTGCTCCTGTCTTTTGACATGAGAATAATATATTCTGGGTAATCAGCTGCTGATTGAAAGAAAATGAGAAACTCACTAAGTAGAATGAATCCAGCCAAGCCCAGAGAACCCAGACATGTATGAGCCAGAAATAAATGTTTATTATTATGAGCCATTGAATTTGGGGTTGTTTTTAATGCAACATTAGTATGGCAAGAGATGACTGGAGCAGACTCAAGCCCAAGATTTGTAGTGTGTAGTTACTTCATAGCTGGATCTCTAACGGCTTACTATATGTAGGCCAGGGGTACAAACTGATGGTGATCTGGCAGTGCTCATAAAAGAAAAACTAATCAGATTCCTCATGTATATAGTATATCAAACCTGGACATGTGTAAGTCCTCTGCCTCTTTGAAACCCAGCTTATAACATCTGAAAGTTCTTGGTTCCTGTACTGCTGAAGCCTAGCTTGAAGGATTTTGAGCATAAACTTGCTAGCCTGTGAAATGAGCACCACTGTACAGTATTTTGAACATTCTTTGGTATTGCCCTTCTTTGGGATTAGAATGAAAACTTACTTTTTCTGTCCTGTGGCCACTGCTGAGTTTTCCAAATTTGCTGACATATTGAGTGCAGCACTTCAACAGCCTTATCTTTCAGGATCTGAAACAGCTCAACTGGAATGCCATCTCCTCTACTTGCTTTGTTCATAGTAAGTCTTCCTAAGGCCCACTTGACTTCACATTCCAGGATGTCTGGCTCTGGGTGAGCGATCACACCATCGTGGTTGTCTGGGTCATTAAGATCTTTTTTGTATAGTTATTCTGTGTATTCTTGTCACCTCTTTTTAATCTCTTCTGCTTCTGTTAGGTCTTACCGTTTCTGTCCTTTATCATGCCCATCCATGCATGAAACATTCTCTTGATATCTCCAATTTTCTTGATGAGATCTCTAGNCTTTGTTCATAGTAAGTCTTCCTAAGGCCCACTTGACTTCACATTCCAGGATGTCTGGCTCTGGGTGAGCGATCACACCATTGTGGTTGTCTGGGTCATTAAGATCTTTTTTTGTATAGTTATTCTGTGTATTCTTGTCACCTCTTTTTAATCTCTTCTGCTTCTGTTAGGTCTTACCATTTCTGTCCTTTATCATGCCCATCCATGCATGAAACATTCTCTTGATATCTCCAATTTTCTTGATGAGATCTCTAGTCTTTCCCATTCTATTATTTTTCTGTTTCTATTTTCTAAATTTCTATTATTTCTTTGTATTGTTCACTTAAGAAGGCCTTCTTATATCTCCTTGCTATTCTCTGGAACTCGACATTGGGGATATCTTTCCCTTTCTCCCTTACCTTTCACTTTTCTTCTTTCCTCAGCTCTTTGTAAAGCCTCCTCAGACAACCACTTTGCCTTCTTTCCTTTTCTTTAGGGTGGTTTGGTCACTATCCTAGGATAGGATGGTCACTGCTTCCTATACAGCAGTACAAACCTCCATCCATAGTTCTTCAGCCACTCTGTCTACAGGATCTAAAATTCTTGAATCTATTAATCAATTAGGTCAGATCTGAAAGGCCTAAAGCCTGAATTTTGCAATAAGGGGTTCATGATATGAGATATACATATGTATCTCCCCCCCTTCTCTCTCTCTATATATATATATATACAGTGACTTATAAGGAATATATCTTATTATAAACACTATAAAGCTAAATTGTTGTTCAGTTGCTAAATTGTGTCTGACTCTTTGAGACCTCATGGACTATATATAGCAGGCCAGTCTTGCTTGTCCTTCACTATTTCCTGGAATTTGTTCAAATTCACATCCACTGAGTCTACGATGCCATCCAACCATCTCATCCTCTGATGCCCCATTTTCCTCTTATGCACAATCGTTTCCAGCATCAGGAACTTTTTAGTGATTCTGCTCTTCCCATCAGGTGGCCAAAGTATCGGAGCTTCAGCTTCAGCATCAGTCCTTCCAATGACTATTCAGTGTTGATTTCCTTTAGGATTGCCTGGTTTGATCTCCCTGCAGTCCAAAGGACTCTCATGAGTCTTCTCCAGCAACACAATTCGAAAGCATCAATTCTCTGGTGCTCAGGCTTCTTTATGGTCCAACTGTCACATAATATAAACTATTCCATTTAAAAATTTTCACTTTTTGATGCCTATAATCTGTCATTTCTGCTTACCTTTTTTCCATAGAACTTTTTGAAATCTTTTGGTATATTTTATCAAGAAGAATACCATCCTAAAACATTAGAAAAACCCTTCAAGAGACTTGCACTTTACCAGAATTAGAGAAGTTATCAAATGTATTGAAAGAAGTCACTGACTTTCAACATCATCTCTTATTTTTCAAGAAGAAAGCAATGTAGAAACAAATTCTCTTCATTCAGTGAGTCCCCAGTTTGGGTTCTGAGAAGCTTACAGTCATTGTAAAGTCAAATCTTGTGTTATGCATTTTTTTCCCCTCTGGGTTCACTCTTTTTGAGGTTTATGCGCAATATGGCTAATGAGACATGGTGGCCTCCTAAGAAAAACTTTTTCAGGAAACAAAAAAATAAAATAAGAGAAAAACCTGTTTTTCCTGATAATAAGTGAGAAGTGTTGAGAACATTTTTAGTTGGTGCCCTTCTAAACTCCCTTCCTCCAGTAATGCAGGTATATAATGAATAGTAAATACAGTGTTTTGAATTCAGGCGCAGCCCAGCCTGCTTATAGCAGAGAAATAAACTAGGAGGTGGTAGCAGCAGAAGGAGCTCCTCAGGTTGAAGCCTACTCACTTAAAATCTGCATGGGAAAAGAGACAGCAGGACAGACAAAGTGAAGCAAAAGAGAAACAAAATAGAAACAGAACTAAGATTCCTAGATTTTGATTCCAGATGATCCTTTTAAAGCAGGCAGTAATCCTTTTTGCTTATTACCTCATTAACAAAAGGGATGAAGACAGATTTGACTGTATGTTTCTTTTTCAAGTGGATGACAGAAATACACAGCATAAGGAAGCAGTAGCTCTAAATTGTTTGATTCAATATGTTTTTGTAAAATAAAGGTACTGTGAACTACAATAAAAACAGAATGCTCAAATTAGAATTTGAGATAAATAATAAATATTTTTAATATAAGTATATCCCATATATTTCATAGAAATATAGTAGTGTTAGTTGCTCAGTCGTGTCTGACTCTTTGCAACCCTATGGACTGTAGACTGCCAGGCTCCCCTGTCCATGAAATTTTCCAGGCAAGAATACTGGAGTGGGTAGCCCCTCCTTTCTCCAGGGGATTTTCCTAACTCAGGGATTGAACCCAGGTCAATCATTGCAGGCAGATTCTTCACCATCTGAGCCACCAGGAAGATCTCAAATATTTCATGGGATATACTAAACATTTTATTTGCTGTTTTTCTGGGATTCTATTAACAACATAACAGAGTATTTTGTATTATAGCTGGCAATTCTAGTGAAAGTAGCAGTGTGTCATTTCAAAGACTAGGTCATAAAATGCATTATTACTTCCTCCTTCCTCTCTCATTGGGATCACTCTCTCTGGGGGAGGCCAGCTGCCATTTTGTCAAGACACTCAAGCAACCATATGACTAGATCCACATTGTGAAAAACTGAGGCCTCTAAAGAGTAGTCAGCAAGGAACACAGTCTTCCTGACGACAGCCTTTAAATGATCTTCACTACAACCTCATGAGACACTAAGCCAGAGCCACCCAGCTAAGCAGAATTCCTTACCAAGAGAAACTCTGAAATGATAAACCTTTTTTGTTTTAAGAGGCTAAGTTTGCACTAATAGTAAGAGACAACTAATAGAGCCACGTCGCTTAAATAGATGTACGTCTGTTCAGAATTCTGGTCAATCTTTCTGGCATATAATGAATCTTTTTGTTTAAAAGAAAATTTTTGTGCAAAATATCACTTAATAGCATTCTCCTGTCAAAGACAGATCCAATATAATACTGACTGAAATCTTTAAGGGAAAATTAGTCAAGAATAATGTTTTTAGAGAAAATTTTAAATGAAAAACAGAACCAAATACTAAGTACAATGTCATATATAACAGATTTTCAATCTGCATTAGAGATTACAAGCTTTCACACTGATTATGCTATTTGATTACTTTTAAAGCAAAACTATGAACCACCCCCATACCCACAAAGCTTTAGAAGTTTCAATGATATGCTAAAGTCATACTGCTAGGATTCTAACGCAGATCTCAATGATTTATTTTTTAATGCTTCTCACACCTGCAGAGTGTCCCTTTCTCACACTGGCCATTGATCTTAAATAATCTTCTGTTTCAGGCAGTTTCCAATATCAAAAATGTTAAAATGAAGTATAGAAAACTGGTCATCAATCATGTGAAATCAAACAATAGGGAACTCCTGATCTCTGAAAACTGAGTTTTAATTTTTCTCTAATTCAGCAGCCATGGTTGACAATGCCATCGGTGGCCAAGAGTTGACTCAGTCCTTCAGCAAGTCCTGTCATGCTATTTGGGTTGACATTTTCTATCATGAGAATCTGTCCTGAACAACAAAAGCAACAAAGTGACAAATATTGGGATGAACCTGTCATAAGCAAGAAGTGCAAGACAAAGAAAAACATGGTGAAAGTGCAATTCTTATACTCCCACTCTTGGAGTTTTCATGCATGACTCCCCAGTGCCCTTCCCAGGAGAACTGGGTGTTGACTAGAGCCAAACTATGTAAGTTGTGCTATATAATTCATCATCAGTTGTTTGTCAATTACATTATTCAATTTCAATGTACAAATATGTATTGGAATCTTATTTTAAAATTTGAATTAAGGAAAAGCTTTATTTATTCTGTAAAACTGTTACATGTTCAATGGGCAATATTATAAATGGAAGGGGAAATAATTATAAAAGGAAAGATATTAAAAGTTGGTTAGTAAAAACTTTTTTAAGTGAATAAACTCAGGTGAATAAATTCAGGTCACAGTCAGAAATCATGGTGCAGAAGGGAAATAAAACAGTAAGTCAAAAGGAACCTCAGAAGGATTTGCCTTGAAGAGTAAGGACCAACCAAGAACACCAGAGAGAGGTGAACAAATGGAAACCTGTTCCTCTTAAATGCTTCACTGTGGACTCCTGCTTGTCCTGGCATTAAAATGAAAATATTTGCACATAAATCAAGTGTCTTAGTCCAGCCTGCTATAACAAAGTACCATAGACAACATAACTTTTAAACAACAGAAATTTATTTCTCACAGGTCTGGAGGCTAGAAGTCTAAGACCAATGCACCAGCATGGTTGGCTTCTGGTAAGGGCCCTTTTCCAGACTGCAGTCTGCCAGCTTCTCTTTGTGTTATTATATGACAGAAAGGAGATAGAAGAAGCAAGCTCTCATGTGACTTTTATAAGGGCACTAATCTCATTCATGAGGGCACCACCTTCAAGACCTCATCTAAACCTAATTGTCTCCCTAAAGCCCCATCTCCTAATACTAAAACATTAGGGTATCAACATAAGAATTTTGGGAGGACACAAACATTTTGTCCACGACATGAAGCAAATAGCAATTCGAAGGAGAGCTACAGGTTATCTCCACCTTGAGAAAAGGTCTGTGGAGGACTTTGAAGATAACCAAAAATAAAAATAAATCAGGAAGGCAAAAAATTTAGGCATTAACAAAAAAATTACTTGAGCTTATAGTATTAAATAGATTTCTAGATTCTGCAGACCTATTGTTTCTCTTAATGCTGGTCAAGTCATTGTAGGCAAAAAATGATTTGCTTGCTTATTTCAGTTCCCTTACTTGTTCTACTCATAAGCACTGCTGCTTGAAAAGAAGTCCCAGGAACCCAGAACACACTCTCCTGGTCTCCTTAATGGATTCAATGAAATGGAGCAATAGAACATCCTACGCTGTTACTGGGCTTTCTTGGTGGCTCAGACGGTAAAGAATCTGTGTGCAATCCAGAAGACCGGAATTCAATCCCTGGGTTGGGAAGATTCCCTGGAGAAGAGATTGGCTACTCACTCCAGTATTCTTGTCCATGGGAATCCCATGGACAGAGGAGTCTGGTAGGCTACGGTCCACGAGGTCACAAGAGTTGGACACGATCAAGCGCTTAACACTTTCTTTTTCACTTTCACCCTCTTACCATGTCACAGAAATGAATGGTGCCTCTGCCCCAGATATGGAGCAGAGTCAACACTGACCTTTTCCTCTGTAAAAAGAGGAGTGCGTCAAATAAGTGCTCACAAAGCCCCGAAGTTTCTGCGGGTACACTGCTTTCTTCAGAGGAAACTATTATAGGAAAAGGTTTATCCTGAGACTAGCATGCTTTTTTCCATCTTCTCAGTCCAAATTAGCCATGAATGATTGAAATGGAGTTCTCTGTGCTGGGAAGTCACTTTTAGGGTGACTTAGCTTGAGAACTCTGTCCAATACGAATGCTTTAGATTACTAATGACCAACTCTTCCAATTGATTTTCCTCTCCTGGAGAATTAGAATGTAAGATAAATAAAGAGGATTGGAAATCAACTCAGTAAGGGAGTGGAAACAAACAGGAAGAAAAAAGTCTGAGTCATGAAGGTAGCTGACTTAAGGCTTGTTCCTGGGTCACTAAAACCCCTGCCCTACTATGAACATTAGAGCTCTGAGTGAGGCATGTCTGTATATTTGCTGATAGGGTTTCTAGTCTTTACCTTATAGAATATTCTAACAGTAAAATCTCTCTTGTCTGAGGTAAAGTAAACATGTATCTCCTTCTTCCCATCAGGAAAAATAAAATAAAAACAAAAACTTGTTTAAGAAAAGAGCCTTATAATTTTTAGCTTTTTCAGATTTGTCTTGGCAACCTGGAACCTCTTCGGCAAATCTTGTTTAACAATTATATTAACTCTAATTGTTAAGAGTTTGGCTTCTTCTCCATGCCTTAGCCCTTTATATTTCCTATAGATAAGCTTTNGGAATTCAATCCCTGGGTTGGGAAGATTCCCTGGAGAAGAGATTGGCTACTCACTCCAGTATTCTTGTCCATAGGAATCCCATGGACAGAGGAGTCTGGTAGGCTACGGTCCACGAGGTCACAAGAGTTGGACACGATCAAGCGCTTAACACTTTCTTTTTCACTTTCACCCTCTTACCATGTCACAGAAATGAATGGTGCCTCTGCCCCAGATATGGAGCAGAGTCAACACTGACCTTTTCCTCTGTAAAAAGAGGAGTGCATCAAATAAGTGCTCACAAAGCCCCGAAGTTTCTGCGGGTACACTGCTTTCTTCAGAGGAAACTATTATAGGAAAAGGTTTATCCTGAGACTAGCATGCTTTTTTCCATCTTCTCAGTCCAAATTAGCCATGAATGATTGAAATGGAGTTCTCTGTGCTGGGAAGTCACTTTTAGGGTGACTTAGCTTGAGAACTCTGTCCAATACGAATGCTTTAGATTACTAATGACCAACTCTTCCAATTGATTTTCCTCTCCTGGAGAATTAGAATGTAAGATAAATAAAGAGGATTGGAAATCAACTCAGTAAGGGAGTGGAAACAAACAGGAAGAAAAAAGTCTGAGTCATGAAGGTAGCTGACTTAAGGTTTGTTCCTGGGTCACTAAAACCCCTGCCCTACTATGAACATTAGAGCTCTGAGTGAGGCATGTCTGTATATTTGCTGATAGGGTTTCTAGTCTTTACCTTATAGAATATTCTAACAGTAAAATCTCTCTTGTCTGAGGTAAAGTAAACATGTATCTCCTTCTTCCCATCAGGAAAAATAAAATAAAAACAAAAACTTGTTTAAGAAAAGAGCCTTATAATTTTTAGCTTTTTCAGATTTGTCTTGGCAACCTGGAACCTCTTCGGCAAATCTTGTTTAACAATTATATTAACTCTAATTGTTAAGAGTTTGGCTTCTTCTCCATGCCTTAGCCCTTTATATTTCCTATAGATAAGCTTTGTGTGTATACATATGTGTTTCAGACACCAGAATTTTTTTTGATACTAGTTGCTCAGTTTTTGGAATGTCAGACAGCCAAGAAAACAAGCCATACAGCTTAATGGAGCCTCTGAAATCTACCTTCCCAAATATTTTTATGAATGCCTTCAAATGTCAAGATCTTTGGGCTTTAGCAATTTCTAATTTGTCTCAAAAAGAAAGAAATTGAAGACTGAAGTACCAAACAGCTGTCCAAAGTTCAGACACAATCCTTACATGAATAACTCTGAACCCAGACACAGATGGAGGGCTGCAAAATACATCAGATTCTGTGTCTGCTTTTCAAAGCCTGATGTAGGCCTGGTATTCTCTACTAAGTGGAGAAATAACTGTGTATAGTGAAATCTTAGTATGACTCCTAAAAATACCCTCATGTTCCTCTATTTTGTGAATTTTAACTCCAGAATCCCCAAAAGCAGATGAAATTAAATTGGTAGGAGAATAATTATAGACCAAGAATCCACACCACCCCTCAACCCTATCCTAGTTAGGTAGATAACATCCATATCATTAATGCTACCTGTCTTTCTTTTCTACAAAATCAGCAGCAGACTTCTTGGCAGATGGCACTGTAAAGCATCCTGAGGTCCTCTTATCCAACACTTCAAACGGCTTTGTTATTTTTCCCTCTCTCCACACCAGTCCCAACCAAGCAGGAACTAGTTTCACTCACTCAATAAAATGTACTTTTATTGAGCACAGCTTGTGTCTTGGCAGCATGCTAGATGCAAGGATTATAATACTGAACAAGAACGCGTGATGCCTGCCTTCTTAGAATGTATATTCCTCCACTGGTTCTCAACTAGGAAAAATATTCACTCATATACAGAATTTGGAAATAAATGGTGGTATCTTTGAGTGTCAAATGACTTGGACAATCTACTGGTATTTAGTGAGCACCATATGGGATAATTTAACACAGTGAAGAATTGTCTTGAACAAAATGCCAAAAACTCTGTGACTGAGAAATAAACAATTACAGTAGAATGTGTTAAGTTCTATTATGAGAAGTATAGGAAGCCTTTGAAAGCACATGTCAGGGACACCAACACAATTTGGAGGTAGGAGCCAGTTTGCAACATTTAAGCTGAAAGAAAACCAATGGGAAGAGTTAGCAAGGTGGTAGTTGGGTAGGAGAATTGAGTTGCAGTCAATTTTATAAAATTACTGAATGAATAACTAAGTTTACGAATAACAGATGGATGATTCTTGTTTATCTCCCGTTTTTATCCATGAAGTGTTGGTTTGGGTCAATAACTCTCTGTAATGTTATTTTAGTTACAAATATTGTCAATTATTGGGTAAGTCTGCATTTATAATACTCATCATTGTTTGAAGAAAGAGAGTAAAATCTCCAAAAGGTAAAACTTTACACTAAACATTTCCATGGACTGGACTTGAAAAGGAAGTTTATCTTCCTTTTATCTACTGTATCTTTACACTTCAGTCATGTCCAACTCTCTGTGACCCCATGAATCACAGCACACCAGGCCTCCCTGTCCATCATCAACTCCCAGAGTTCACCCAAACTCATGTGCATCGAGTTGGTGATATCATCCAGACATCGCATCCTCTGTCGGCCCCTTCTCCTCCAGCCCCTAGTCCCTCCCACCATCAGTTTTTTCCAATGATTCAACTCTTCGCATGAGGTGGCCAAAGTATTGGAGTTTCAGCTTTAGCATCAGTCCTTCCAGTGAACACCCAGAACCGGTCTCCTTTAGGATGGACTGATTGGATCTCCTTGCAGTCCAAGGGCTTGGAAGAGTCTTCTCCAGCACCACAGTTCAAAAACATCAATTCTTTGGCACTCAGCTTTCTTTACAGTCCAACTCTCACATCCATACATGACTACTGGAAAAACCATAGCCTTGACTAGCTGGACCTTTGTTGGCAAAGTAATATCTCTGCTTTTTAATATGCTACCTAGGTTGGTCATAACTTTCCTTCCAAGGAGTAAGTGTCTTTTAATTTCATGGATGCAGTTACTATCTGCAGTGATTTTGGAGCCCCCCAAAATAAATTCTGACACTGTTTCCACTGTTTCCCCATCTATTTCCCATGGAGTGATGGGACCAGATGCCATGATCTTTGTTTTCTGATTGTTGAGCTTTAAGCCAACTTTTTCACTCTCTTCTTTCACTTTCATCAAGAGGCATTTTAGTTCCTCTTCACTTTCTGCCATAAGGATGGTGTCATCCGCATACCTGAGGTTATTGATATTTCTCCCCGCAATTTTATTCCAGCTTGTGCTTCTTCCGGCCCAGAGTTTCTCATGATGTATTCTGCATATATGTTAAACAAGCAGGGTGACAATATACAGACTTGACGTACTCCTTTTCCTATTTGGAACCAGTCTGGTGTTCCATGTTCAGTTCTAACTGTTGCTTCCTGACCTGCATACAGGTTTCTCAAGAGGCCGGTCAGGTGGTCTGGTATTCCCATATCTTTCAGAATTTTCTACAGTTTATTGTGATCCACATAGTCAAAGGCTTTGGCATAGTCAATAAAGCAGAAATAGATGTTTTTCTGGAACTCTCTTGCTTTTTCGATTATCCAGTGGATGTTAGCAATTTGATCTCTGGTTCCTCTGCCTTTTCTGAAACCAGCTTGAACATCTGGAAGTTTGCGGTTCACATATTGCTGAAGCCTGGCTTGTAGAATTTTGAGCATTACTTTACTAGCATGTGAGATGAGTGCAATTGTGTGGTATTTGAGCATTCTTTGGCATTGCCTTTCTTTGGGATTAGAATGAAAAATGACCTTTTCCCATCCTGTGGCCACTGCTGAGTTTTCCAAATTTGCTGGCATATTGAGTGTAGCACTTTCACAGCATCATCTTTCAGGATTTGAAATAGCTCAACCGGAATTCCATTACCTCCACTAGCTTTGTTCAAGTCCATATATCCTTCATCAGTGAGCAGGCAGTGCTTTATCATTCTCCATTGTTCATTGCTTCCTAGTTAATAGTCAAACCTGAATGGGTTTAGGTTAAGTCTGAATTAAATAAAGTCATATAATTACTATCACACATTCCCAAGTACTCCTAAGTTTCTAAATGCTTCTGTTTCATAAAGGCTCAGCTATTACCTGTTTCCTCAAGTCTCAGCTCTTGTTTGGCTGAAAAATTCTACTGGACACAATCATTATCTTGCTTCAGCCAAGACTCATCAAATGTCCCCAGAGAGCTGCTCTCAGACATCTCTGTAGGCAAAGGTAGGTGTACCTCAGGGCCAGAATCAGACACAAAAACTGTCAATGTTTAAAATGTGTAGGTGGCCAATTCCAGTCAGCTTAATTTTTTTAAGAAAGAAAATAAACTGCATATACACACTATTTCTCTTCAACCCATCCTCAAGTAATTTGAGGGAAAGACAAAGGAGAGAAGGAGTTAGAAAAGTGAGTTTCATGCATTGAGATTCCATCAGTATTGGGTTTGATATAAAACATTCAACACATTTAAAATCACAGAATGTTTAGAGCCCAGTGCCCTTGGTTTAAAGATAAGAAGAGTGAGAATAAGAGCCGGTAAAGAACTAGTCCATGTCATCATGCTGGAACTAAGCACCAGCATGGTTGAGAGCATAAGCTGTGCAGTCAGGTAATCTGAGCTGAGGTTCCAATGTTTCCACTTATTTCATCCCACTTAGTTTCAATTGCCACCCAAGTAATTGAATTAAAAGGATTCTAATATATTTAGATTATAGGTTTAGTGTAAGAATTAAATAAAACATACACATAGAGGATTTAGTACAGTGTGCAGCAGGCAGTAAATGACCACTAAACATTAGTTATTAGAATAATTTTCTATGGCAGAGAGCCACCTTAAAACATTGGGGAGTCAACCATACTCTCTGGAGAAATCCTNGTATCCCTATGATAGACACAAAAATGCACTGCTTAGATCCCCTTCAAGAAAGGCCTCACTTCCTAACTGCAAGGAGTGTGGTCAGCCGACCGCATTCAGCTGTCACTTCTCTGGGGCTGCCTCAGCTCCAGGGAGCAGGCTCACTGAGGTCACACCTTTTTTAGGACAGCCTGTATCCAGTGAGTAAGCAAAGTGGGGTACAAAGGCCTTCCTGTTTAGCTGAAAGAAAGACACTCTACATGGGTAAAGACTTCAAAGATAGATTTTGCCTTCTACCTGGCACTACAAGACCAAGTGCAAAAGAGTTAATAGTGTACAGAGGACACTACGGTTGGGACCCCAGTGTCCATCCTACCCGAGATGACCAGTCCAATCCAGTCATCCCACTCAAGTCCTCCAGGAATCAGCTGGTCCAAAGATAAGACACAGGTCTTCACATGGTCCAACCAGCCTGAAGAGAAGGAATTATACTGTGTGGTTGGCTAGGAGATTTTCTTCTCTCACTGCATGTGAAAAAAAAAAAAAAANAGAAGGAAATGGCCGACAACACAATCTCCTCATAACAAATCTCAGAGAAAAAGATTATTATCATTCCCACTTTACACTTCTCATTTTACATATAATATCATCCCCAAATTATACCTTGGAAAATGAGGCTCAAAGAGAATAAGTAATTTACCCAAGGTCACGCAAGTGGTAAGAGTGGTGCCAGGAATCAGACACAGGTAAACTTGAGCTCTTAACATGTGATCTTAGACTTTTAATACTTAATACTTAGACTCTTAATACTTGCCTGTAAATGACAACAAATGCATTTCTAATTTTTCCCATACTACACAACTCCGTCAAATTCATGCAGTTCTTTTACTTTAGCCATAATTTCTACCTTTAACCAAGGAAGTAACAATAGGATATTGTATATTTCATTTTTTTCTATATCCTTAGGCTTTTCGATGCCACTGTCAGAATGGTCACTTGTTCACCCACATATCCAGCATAAGTCACGGCACACGGGAATGATGATAACAAAGAGAATGCACTAACACTATTGCCACACCTGCGAACTGCCCTTCTCCAAAGGAAATCAAGTAAGTTTAGGATATATATTGCAAATGCAGGGACCAGCACTTGGGGAAACTGACGTTCAAACCCAAGACCAGACAGTAAATATCATTATGTAAGGCACCAATGCTGTCAAGTCCTTGCAAGGCTTAACAGCCAAATTAGCAATAAATTCTGACAGCCCCATCTATCAGCTCTATTTAGCCAATCCGATGGCAACTTTGTGTTTCTTTGCAGGCCCAGGGAACACACACTTGTGGAAGGAAAAAAAAATACACTTGAGTAAATTTAGTTTTGAATAATTGGGTCATTGAAGTTCTTCAGCTAAAGAAAAATGACATTTGTAATTTATAGAAACGACTATTTAAAATACAGTTATGACTGCTTAGAGAACCCCTGAAACCAAATAAATTCAAGTCAGCACATTTAAGGAAGCTGTTAAGAGGTACCTAATGACAGCCCCTCCAATTACCACTCCAACAGAGCTGGTGGGGAAACCTGTCCTAAGCCAGCTCCCTTCCCCTGCAGTCACTGCAGCTTGATGCTTGGGAGCCCAGGTTGGGTGGATCAAGGGCTCTCACATCCATCAGGCAAGCTCAGATACTTGATGTGACCTGTGAAGAAGCAAGACACATTCTGGACAGAAAAGATGGGAGAGATTTTTAAAAATCTAGTCCCCAAACCTCTTTGAGAGGATTCTTTCACAGAGCTTGCTTGCAGATATCCCTACTATCCTGTGCTGGGCTTGACCTCCCAACTAAAGCTATTGTAGCATCTTAGAAAGCCAGATTCCAGACCTGTCTGCCCATTGGAAAATACTGTGGAGGGCTTCCCTGGTGGTTCAGTGGTAAAGAACCTGCCTGCCAGTGCAGTAGACACAGGTTCAGAGCCCGATCTGGGAAGATCCCATGAGCCACAGCGCAACTCAGCCCGTGCACTGCAGCTGTTGAGCCTGCGCTCTAGAGGCTGGGAGCTGCATCTGCTAAGCTCATGTGCCACAACTACTGAAGCTCAAGCGCCCGAGAGTCTGTGCTCAGCAGCAAGAGAAGCCACTGCAATGAGAAGCCCGCGGGCCACAACTAGAAAGCAGACTCACTCACCGCAACTACAGAAAAGCCAGTGGAGCAATGAAGACCCAGCACAGCCAAAAATAAATAAATAAAATTATTTTTTAAAAAAGAAAAATAACTTGGAAGTATTACTGCATATGATATCTGAATGAGAAGGAAGACTCTACATTTCTCCAGCCCTCTTCTATGGGCACATTAGTATGGTACAGACTTTATCATATCTCCTAATAGTAACACAAAAATGCTAGCAGGTGATATAGGAGAGAAAACATCTCCAGGTCACACTGGCAATCAATGCTTCTGCAGATGAGTTAGGGGGTCAGCCAGGGTCCCCGAACAAGAAGAGTAAATTTCTTTCCTCCTTGCATGGACCAGTAATTCATGTACCAGTAACTGGTACAGCTGGGATGTGCGATAGGCAAGAAATATTCCCCTCATTTTTGAAATAGCATAGAATTTGACTGAGATAAACATAAGCTCCTACTTTTTGGTTAATTCAATTGTGTTTGATGGATGGGAGGCAAGGAGAAAACTGACTTATCTGCAGTTGGTGAGAAAAAGACCTGCAGGTATTGATCACAACTGAATCAACACTGTGTGTGGTTGTTATTGGCTCTACCACAAACAGTGCAGTGTTCACAGATATATACGGTCTAGGACAAGGAAAGGTGAGTCCCATGTGATGCCACTTGGATCATACCAGGTCCAGCATATTATATTCATCTCTGAATTACACATTTTAAGAGGCAATATAGGTTAGAGACTAATCAAGAGGGTCAGTGGAAATAAAAATAATAACTGTAATAGCAGCAATAACTAATCCTACCTACAAATGAGAATGCAGACTCAGAGAGGTTAAGAAACTTTCCCAATAATGCGTAAATGATTAATAAGTGATAATGCAGAATTCAAATATGGGCTTGTCTGATCCATGCTTTATTATATCACGTGTATTTGTTTTCTTAGCTACACCAAGAGTAGCTTTATCACTGGGCCCATATTAGTCTTTTTTAAAAAAATAAAAATCATATACTTATGGCATATAACATAATGATTTGATATACATAGTGAAATGATTACTACATCAATCTAGTTAACATACTCTCTGAGGGGAGTAAACTTTGAACTCCAAAATCCTACAAGTATCCCATTTACCTAAGTTGAGCCCACTCCCAGAAATCCACCAACTTCAGAAAAACAATGAAATCTGGTGACCTGGTTTGGCCTGATCTCATTGCTGTGATGAGAAAGCATGGTTCTTGTCTTTTGAGTCAATGTGGTCCATTTCCAAAACTGCAACTTTGAGGAGTAAATGAGACCTTAGTTTTAAGGAAATGAGGCCAGGCTGAAAGATGTCCTTCTACAAGCATTTTAGCAAGTGCGGAAATGACATCTGCAGTCTTATCATGCCCAGGCTCCTACCTGTTTTAGTCAAATAGGCCCCTGGTCACCAATTTTAGTAACACTCACTGGACACAATCCAGAATATGGGTAGAATCAGGATAGAGGCAGAATTTGCCTTTGGTATCCCTATGATAGACACAAAAATGCACTGCTTAGATCCCCTTCAAGAAAGGCCTCACTTCCTAACTGCAAGGAGTGTGGTCAGCCGACCGCATTCAGCTGTCACTTCTCTGGGGCTGCCTCAGCTCCAGGGAGCAGGCTCACTGAGGTCACACCTTTTTTAGGACAGCCTGTATCCATTGAGTAAGCAAAGTGGGGTACAAAGGCCTTCCTGTTTAGCTGAAAGAAAGACACTCTACATGAGTAAAGACTTCAAAGATAGATTTTGCCTTCTACCTGGCACTACAAGACCAAGTGCAAAACAGTTAATAGTGTACAGAGGACACTACGGTTGGGATCCCAGTGTCCATTCTACCCGAGATGACCAGTCCAATCCAGTCATCCCACTCAAGTCCTCCAGGAATCAGCTGGTCCAAAGATAAGACACAGGTCTTCACATGGTCCAACCAGCCTGAAGAGAAGGAATTATACTGTGTGGTTGGCTAGGAGATTTTCTTCTCTCACTGCATGTGAAAAAAAAAAAAAAAAAAGCATGATGCTCCAGTTTACTTACAGCTGCCACGAGAACCAGCTATGTGAGAGAATGCAGATCAGAGACTGAAAGCTCCTGGGTTCCTGATGACATTGCTGAGTTGCTAAAGTGTTGAAATATGAAGCCTGCACTACCTCTCTTCTTCCTGTTATATAAGATAATAAATGGCTTTATTGTGGAAGCTATTTCAGTCTGGGATTTTGTTACTTTGAATATGCAGCTGAAAGTATCCTGAGACTGAGGAAAACATTTAATACACAATCACTCCTATCCAGGCTGGTTTTATTTTTTAATCATTAGAACTATATTAGAATTATTGCAGTTTTTTAGCAGAAAGGGGCCATTTACTCTAAGTTACTCATTTATTGATTAGGAAACTGAGGTTCAGAAAGGCTGAGTGAGTTGTCTGAGGAGACAAAACTCGTAAGTAGCATAGCCAGGTTTAAAAACTTAAAACTCCTTGACACCCAGCATCCAGACATTAATCCAGTCATTCAACAGCATTTATAGGTATCTACAACATTTCAAGCACCGTATTCTCAACTTGGCAACATACTGCTTCCCAAAACACATCATGGAAATGAACTTGCAGGACAATATTTGCAGTCTGAGCAAGAGGACAATGATATGTTTCACAAAGCCCTGTTAAGGCAGAGGCACTTGCAGAATGCTGCAAACACCCTTCAGCAACCGGAAAACCAGAGTGATCTAAGGAAGAGATGGGGCTTCCCTGGTGGCTCGGTGGTAAAGAATCTGCCTGCCGATGCAGGAGACGCAAGAGGTGTAGGTTCAATCCTTGATCAGGAAGATCCCCTGGAGGAGGGCATGGCAACCCACTCCAGTATTCTTGCCTGAGAAATCCCATGACAGAAGAGCCTGGCAGGCTATAGTTGATGGGGGCACAAATAGTCAGACATGACTTAGCATGCATAAGCATGCATGCAAGGAAGAGATGGGAGGAATGACAAGCTGATAGGAAAGATTTATCATATTTCAAAAGAAATTCCAGAGCACTAGGAGGAAAGATATATTTAACAGGATTATCCATGCTCATTCACTTTTTATGGCTATTGAACTATAAAATGCATTCCTATAAAAATCATATAAAAATGAAACAGAAGGAAAATAAATGTCATTTTACTCCAGGCATGTATACTGGAACTCAAGTCCAGAGGGCCACAGTCCATCAACTCAGCTAAAGAATATTCATCACTGGAAGGAATTTTGGCAGGTATAAGTAGAGGTGAAAACAGGTACTAGTTTTTCAATAATAACAGCAGAGAAGGTCATGTAGGGCCTGCCACCTTTTGTCACATAAAGCACAGCATATCAAAAACTGAAATGCCTCACTGGAACAGAGAGCAGCTGAACCCATTGTGGCTTCCACTCTATCAGAAATATCTCAGTGACCCTGAGCAGGAAAGTCTTCAAAAGAGATGCGCATGTGGGAGCCAAGCTGGAGAGCACTGACCTGGGTGGGTCAGTCACGATGCTTCCCTCTCACAGCCCTTTTTGAGGGAAGCAGTTCCTCGAGCAGGGGAGGCCATCTCTTGTACAGAGGACTCTGGCTTCATTCCAGTCACAACTTTCTGAACAGCCATTGATTCACAGAAGTGACTGAGCTTCAAAATCTCCACTTAACAGAGATAATAAAGATCAGAATTGCAGGGTGTAGAATAATGGGGAGTTATAAGAAGCACCATAAATGATGAATTTCTGAGGACATCCGGACTTTTAGAAGATGTCAGTACTCTGGGACAAGTAGAAGGAGAAATTCTAAGGTACATAAGAAACTTAAAGATCATCTACAGATACTACTCTCAGAATCGTCCATGGGGCTTATACAAAATGCAAAATCCTAAAGTCCAGCCAGAGCCACCAAACCAGACTTCTGAGGATGGGTTCCCACACCCTACACTCAACAAGGTGATTACTATGCACAAAGGTAATGTTTTAAAAACATTAAACTAATTATGGCCCTTTATTTTATCCATGAAGAGACTAAGGCACTGAGAGGTCACAAAGACAAAGCAGTACATACTGTGTGCAGTTACTGTTTCTGCTAAAGACATTGCTCTCGCTTTTTCCTCTGATGGCTTCATTCACAGTGCCTGAGCACCTTCATCTTGTTCACAGTGGATTTCCTTTCCACGTGTTTGCATTTTGTATTCATTCATTTAGCAAACACTTACAGAGTGTCCCTTATGGACCGAGTCTCTTCCTAGGCTTCAGACAAACAGAAAAAGAATCTCAGAATCAGTGATCAAAAAGATATGCACTGCCTCCACAAATAAAACTATAAACAGGATGTCTTTCCAAACATTTGAATCTCCCCTCTTTCTAAATACCCAAGCGCTTATTATATGATTAATGTTTATTATGCAATTAGTAAGAATTGTTGACAATATAGGCCTACACTCCTGTAATACCCCCAACCCTAGTAAAAAAAAACTCCACTTTTCTACTTAAGTGAAAACTAAACCTTGCTTGGGCTCTCATCTAGAAACATGAGGCTTTAGCTAATGTAGCCAGATTTCAAACTGCTAACCCAGATCTAAGACCATCTAAAATTCTAACAGTAATGGTCATTAAACATCTGATAATCACCCACACACAAAGAAGACAATTAGCTGTTCAAAATGCCTTGCACCCATCTGAGCACATGGTGCCTATTGCTTTCATTTAAAATACGTTTCTCTCTCTTACTGCCTGAAGACTATCATGAAGTGACATCAGCCATTGCAAAAGGGCCACCATTTTTATTAAAATGAAGCACATAAAGAGATCCCCTCCCCCTAAAAGTGAACTAGAAAAAAATACCTTCCTACAGTGGCAAGAAATAAGTCATAGGAAAGTGAGATATGAGGGAGAGAACTTGGGAGAGTCAGATTTACTAGGCCAGGATGCTGAAGCAGGACAAATGGTGACTCAAGTGGAAGGTTCTGAACACAAGAATGCTATGAAATGGTCAGACAAAAAAGTCACAAAAATGCTGCCATTATTCCATTCATGGCTTTAAGGAGAGAGGCAGGCAAGGAAGAGAAGGTGGGGAGTAGCGTGGTCAGACCTTCTGACCTCCACTTACTTGCTCCTCATTGTTAGGAGCAGAATAGAAGAAATAACAAGAAGAGTGCAGAGGAGGAAAGAAAGGTAAGGAAAAAAGTGTTGGAAGGAAAAAACCCAACCTGACCCTTGGATAATTTCAGAGAAAGCCCAAGGAATGAATGTAAGGTGTCAAAGCAACAAACAGTCATAACATCTACACTCTTTAAACATGAACTTCTCATTTTACAGAGTGATAAAGAGTTGTTTTTCTGTTTTGACCACCTCACTCCATTTCTCCTTAAACCCTTGCCTATAACCTCTGAGTGCTGAAGTCTCTCCATGTCAGTGAAATTACATGTTGGTGCTGACCTGTCGTCTCTACACTTTTGTTTCCCACCAGCAGAGGCCCCAGAGGAGCTGTAAAAGCAGAGCAAAGTGGGCTAGGCCAGGTTATATATAGTTCTGCAGAATAAACTAGGACGTGTGATTCTTTCGCCAATATGTGTATAGTACATACTGACACCAAGTATCATAGAGATAATCCTGTAAACATTCCCAGGAAATCTGTCATATGGTCTGGATTGCTGGATAAAGCACTCAGCATCACTAACAAAAACAGCATATGGGAAAAAGTCTCTCTCAATGTGATGTAATAAATGCAAAAATCACCATTAATAAAGACCCAAAGAAACCTGAGCTGAAATGAGAGTCAAGGTGTTCAAGATCAGAGAACTATAAATCCAAGTGTATTTAAATATATAATGAAATCTCCCTTCCAATCTACATAGTCTTTGCCAAGAACATCACAGGATTCCTTAATAATGGCTGATGGGTTTCTTTGCANGAGAGCAGCTGAACCCATTGTGGCTTCCACTCTATCAGAAATATCTCAGTGACCCTGAGCAGGAAAGTCTTCAAAAGAGATGCGCATGTGGGAGCCAAGCTGGAGAGCACTGACCTGGGTGGGTCAGTCACGATGCTTCCCTCTCACAGCCCTTTTTGAGGGAAGCAGTTCCTCGAGCAGGGGAGGCCATCTCTTGTACAGAGGACTCTGGCTTCATTCCAGTCACAACTTTCTGAACAGCCATTGATTCACAGAAGTGACTGAGCTTCAAAATCTCCACTTAACAGAGATAATAAAGATCAGAATTGCAGGGTGTAGAATAATGGGGAGTTATAAGAAGCACCATAAATGATGAATTTCTGAGGACATCCGGACTTTTAGAAGATGTCAGTACTCTGGGACAAGTAGAAGGAGAAATTCTAAGGTACATAAGAAACTTAAAGATCATCTACAGATACTACTCTCAGAATCGTCCATGGGGCTTATACAAAATGCAAAATCCTAAAGTCCAGCCAGAGCCACCAAACCAGACTTCTGAGGATGGGTTCCCACACCCTACACTCAACAAGGTGATTACTATGCACAAAGGTAATGTTTTAAAAACTTTAAACTAATTATGGCCCTTTATTTTACCCATGAAGAGACTAAGGCACTGAGAGGTCACAAAGACAAAGCAGTACATACTGTGTGTGCAGTTACTGTTTCTGCTAAAGACACTGCTCTCGCTTTTTCCTCTGATGGCTTCATTCACAGTGCCTGAGCACCTTCATCTTGCTCACAGTGGATTTCCTTTCCACGTGTTTGCATTTTGTATTCATTCATTTAGCAAACACTTACAGAGTGTCCCTTATGGACCGAGTCTCTTCCTAGGCTTCAGACAAACAGAAAAAGAATCTCAGAATCAGTGATCAAAAAGATATGCACTGCCTCCACAAATAAAACTATAAACAGGATGTCTTTCCAAACATTTGAATCTCCCCTCCTTCTAAATACCCAAGCGCTTATTATATGATTAATGTTTATTATGCAATTAGTAAGAATTGTTGACAATATAGGCCTACACTCCTGTAATACCCCCAACCCTAGTAAAAAAAAACTCCACTTTTCTACTTAAGTGAAAACTAAACCTTGCTTGGGCTCTCATCTAGAAACATGAGGCTTTAGCTAATGTAGCCAGATTTCAAACTGCTAACCCAGATCTAAGACCATCTAAAATTCTAACAGTAATGGTCATTAAACATCTGATAATCACCCACACACAAAGAAGACAATTAGCTGTTCAAAATGCCTTGCACACATCTGAGCACATGGTGCCTATTGCTTTCATTTAAAATACGTTTCTCTCTCTTACTGCCTGAAGACTATCATGAAGTGACATCAGCCATTGCAAAAGGGCCACCATTTTTATTAAAATGAAGCACATAAAGAGATCCCCTCCCCCTAAAAGTGAACTAGAAAAAAATACCTTCCTACAGTGGCAAGAAATAAGTCATAGGAAAGTGAGATATGAGGGAGAGAACTTGGGAGAGTCAGATTTACTAGGCCAGGATGCTGAAGCAGGACAAATGGTGACTCAAGTGGAAGGTTCTGAACACAAGAATGCTATGAAATGGTCAGACAAAAAAGTCACAAAAATGCTGCCATTATTCCATTCATGGCTTTAAGGAGAGAGGCAGGCAAGGAAGAGAAGGTGGGGAGTAGCGTGGTCAGACCTTCTGACCTCCACTTACTTGCTCCTCATTGTTAGGAGCAGAATAGAAGAAATAACAAGAAGAGTGCAGAGGAGGAAAGAAAGGTAAGGAAAAAAGTGTTGGAAGGAAAAAACCCAACCTGACCCTTGGATAATTTCAGAGAAAGCCCAAGGAATGAATGTAAGGTGTCAAAGCAACAAACAGTCATAACATCTACACTCTTTAAACATGAACTTCTCATTTTACAGAGTGATAAAGAGTTGTTTTTCTGTTTTGACCACCTCACTCCATTTCTCCTTAAACCCTTGCCTATAACCTCTGAGTGCTGAAGTCTCTCCATGTCAGTGAAATTACATGTTGGTGCTGACCTGTCGTCTCTACACTTTTGTTTCCCACCAGCAGAGGCCCCAGAGGAGCTGTAAAAGCAGAGCAAAGTGGGCTAGGCCGGGTTATATATAGTTCTGCAGAATAAACTAGGACGTGTGATTCTTTCGCCAATATGTGTATAGTACATACTGACACCAAGTATCATAGAGATAATCCTGTAAACATTCCCAGGAAATCTGTCATATGGTCTGGATTGCTGGATAAAGCACTCAGCATCACTAACAAAAACAGCATATGGGAAAAAGTCTCTCTCAATGTGATGTAATAAATGCAAAAATCACCATTAATAAAGACCCAAAGAAACCTGAGCTGAAATGAGAGTCAAGGTGTTCAAGATCAGAGAACTATAAATCCAAGTGTATTTAAATATATAATGAAATCTCCCTTCCAATCTACATAGTCTTTGCCAAGAACATCACAGGATTCCTTAATAATGGCTGATGGGTTTCTTTGCAGAGTTCCATAGTCTGTAGTCTCACAGACTACAGACTGGCAGATATTGCTGCCACAAGTCACATTTTCTTCATATATAGGAACTTGCATTAGTCTCCTGTCACTATTAAAATAATAAATAGCAATTTCTCATAATTTTAATCTATTAAAATTATCATCAAATTTCATGCCTGCAACTGAGGATTCTTTCTTCCTAGTTTCCCACTTAGTTCTATTTTAAGGGACCCAATTAATGATATTTCTCTACTTGGAATAATTGGATAATCTAAAACTGAGAAATAAGCACTTTCCTTTCCTCATTGTTTCCCCATCTTCTTTATTTTAAAAGCCCCATGAGATCACAAACATTTGTCCTTAGGGCAATATCAGCAGTTAATGATTCATGTTCAAAGGCTTGAAGTTGTCTAATTAACAAAAAGCAATGTTTTACATAAGCCATTTTTGCTTTCAAGTTAATAGCATACAATATATACAAACACTGGATTGCAAGCAAGTCTCCAAGCCTGTGATGAGCTATTCAAAACTTTGCAATTTCATTTTATCTAACCTAAACTTCAAGTCATTAAAAATGCACCATTTTCATTCTGATTTATTGGCACCTTTACGGTACAGTTCACACATCACATCCTCCTATAATGTGCTCATAAAAATCACTTTTCATATTTTTATTAAAATGTGCACTTGATTAATGAAAATTATATCAGCATATTTTCTGTGAAGTATATTCTTGGTAGTATCAATCATTATCAGTACCAGGATCTTTTAAATAGTCCTTCTTTAATGTAAATGGTGGCATGGATTAAGTATTTCCTCAAAGGCAGACATTTGGTAAAAATTTTTGGTACTTATCACTGTGGCATCATTAATTTTTATGGAATGTCTGACTTTGATAAATACTAGCATTTTAAAGCTCTAGTATGTATGTGTGTTTCTGATATCAGTGACTCTAAAATCAGCAGCAATCCAGACTATAGATAAAACTTTCATAGATTTATCAGTCTTAGATTTCAGACCAAAGTTGATTCCAGGGTGCTTGTTTCTCCAAAATGTCTGGATACTTTGTGCCATTCATTTAATGTAACTGTTTATCTTCTTTTCTGTGTCAACACTAGCATCGGGAGTTCTGCCTGTGCATCTCTAGAGCACAGTACAGTGGATAAGAGCATGTGCTTTAACTGAAAGCTGTCTCGATCTGAATTTTAGTTTCCGTGATTTCTACTTTATGTAACTTGGACAAGTTACTTAAACTCTAACTCTTATCTAATAAATGAGCATTAAAACATATATTTTATTCATAAAACTGATGGGAAAAATAAAGGAGATATATTTGGAATGGGCTTGAACTTGGTTAATACTCACCTGCAAATTAGCTATTATTATTTGCATCCTTAGTGCACACAGCTCAGGGATGAGAATATAGGAAGCTGTCATTGTTTAGTCACTAAGTCATGTCCTATGCTTTTGTGACCCCTCTGGACTGTAGCCTGCCAGGCTCCTCTGTCCATGCAATTTCCAAAGCAAGAATACTGAGGTGGTTGCCATTTCCTTCTCCAGGGGCTCTTCCTGACCCAGGGATCGAACTTGCATCTCCTGCACTGGCAGGCAGATTCTTTACCACTGAGCCACAGGGAAGCCTGAAAATAGTAAGTACTTCGTATTTATTAAAAGAGTAAACAAATTAATTACCAAGGCAGTACTAGCATTCTTGTTTCTAGATGAGCTAAACCTGCTTTAACAAAATAAAGAAACTTGCCCAAAGTCAGTGAGTGAGTGAGTGGCAGGACCAGTTTTGAAACTTGGGTCCATCTATGTCCAAACTTCAGCCAAAAACTTGTCTCCCAGAGACTTCTCTGAGTTTGCTATTGACTGTGACAACACCTAAGTTTCAAAATCTAACCAAGTGAATTTTTTTTAAAAAAAGAATGATTAAAAATTATCGCAGAAATGTCATGAGACTCTCTCCCAAATCACTGCCAATTTATCTGTGAAGGAGTAATAGCTATGAAATTGGGACTTTGTTCCCAAATACTCTCCTAAATTCAGAAAAATGAGGGACAGATGATATTCTGACAGCTAACTTTCCCACTTAAGTCTCTGCCACTCTCAATCTTTGTCAAAATGTGTTTCTCATAATTAAGAATCATGGTTTTCAGAGAAGACAAGTGGCAACTCAATAGCTCAAAATCTGCTGTAAAATTCCACTGCACATTGAAGTGCCCACACACTTGAGCATTCTCACTCATCTCTCTAGTCTCAAAGGCTTTGCTTAGTGAAGGCAGCAAGATAACCATCTGTACAAGAGTACTTTAAGTAGGTGTTCTCATCCTGCAGTGATAATTACTTGAGTTACTACCTTATACCTTGCTATGAAGAAAAGGATATTTTTTATGAGAAGGAAATGAATTCATTTCTTAACTCTTGGTAGATGAAATCGTTCGTATGTGTTCATCTAGTGGAAGTTGATAATACTAAGATTGATGTTCTTAATATACACATTATAAGGAAGATCCAGTTTTCACTGCAAAAGCCCTGCTGCTATACCACCCTAATAGATATGTAACTTTTCCTCAAATGTTCTCAGAAAAGAGGCTAAACTTATATGTAAGGATTTTTCATTGTACCTGATATATCTACATTTAAAGAGCTTTGTACTCTCAAAGTACTTGCTTATAAGATTTATCTTTTCCTTTCATACCTTGTATTCATTAACAGGAATTGGGTTTCATTCTTCCAGAGCTAAAATATATGAACAAATTTAAAATATTAAAGAATCGTTAATTAAAGAGTTGCCTGAGAAACATGATGGGTGGAGTTCATGCAAGTACTTGCTCAGTAAGTATGAACTGATCTGCTCTAACATGCATGAGGCATGTCCTGGGGATGATGATATCTTCTGTAGGCTTCGCTATAGTCATAATGACTACAAAAATGTGGCAATGTCTCTAGACAATTGAAGATTTAAAAATAACTCTCTATTTCCTTTCGTTGAGGGCAACAAAGGAAAATTCCTAAACATTCAAGTTTCACAATATATCTCCCATGGACCGTGATCTCAGAAATTATTGGAAAGTTAGAAAAGAATCAAAATTTAGAAAGAAAGAAGTCTTATTATAAAAGATGGCAAAACTATCAATCTTTCAATATCTATACTTTCTGTATGCCTTTCCTCCTATTAATCCTTATCCCTAAAACACATCTGTTTTACAGACATTTTTCCATAATGAATGTGTCTCTTTTTTACATTATTTTCAACAGTATACAAACATGATTTGTATCACCCACCAAAAATCTGTGTATGCTTGGGGAGCAGACTTCATTATTACTCCCAAGTAATCACTTCTTCCTTAGAGGACAAGTACACATACCTTCCCATCACCATGAGATGTGCAGCATCTTCTGCAGAAGGAAGATACACCTCTACGTCAGTGACACTGAGCTTAGTCACATAACTTGCTTTGGTCAATAGAATATGAACAAATATAAAGTATGACAAGTGCAAGCTGAAGACTTCAAACATAGCACAGATCTGCTTCTTGCTCCTTCCTTCTTCCCTCAAGAAAGAATACTATGGATTGGGAGAGTTCTGTCAGCCTGTGTCCAGAAATCAGAAGACCTCATAGTGCAGGACCCTGGCTCACGCTAGCTGTGAAGGTGAAAGTTGCTCAGTCGTGTCTGACTCTTTGCTACCCCATGGACTATACAGGGGGCCAGAATTCTCCAGGCCAGAATACTGGAGTGGATAGCCTTTCCCTTCTCCAGGGGATCTTTCCAACCCAGGGATCAAACCCAGGTCTCCCACATTGCAGGCATATTCTTTACCAGCTGAGCCACAGGGGAAGTCTGACAGGTAATACAGCCAAGTTTTCTTGTGATTTTAGTTGATTTGTCACTGAAGTATAACCCATTCACCATATTTCTCTGTTCTACCTCTTAGCAAAATTCTTGAAAAAACTTACCTAAATGAATATATTTTTGCTTCTTTGCTTCTAGTCTCCTCTCAGTCCTTTATAATTAGGTTTATTTCCCCCATCCTGGAGAAGGAAATGGCAATCCACTCCAGTATTCTGGCCTGGAGAATCCCATGGACAGAGAAGTCTAGTAGGTTACAGTCCACGGGGTCGCAAAGAGTCGGACACGACTAAGCGACTTCACCTCACCTCACCTCATTTCCCCCATCCCTATCCCAACCCCGATTCCACTGAAACCTTTTTATCGAGGTGTCTTCCACATTTCTAACACAAATGATTACTTCGCTATACTCATCTGGCC